>JAMZAV010008988.1:0-26934 GCA_024449915.1 Sweltsa coloradensis | reverse complement strand
TCACCAGCAGCTCACGCATCCTCGCGCACCTTCTGCAACCATTTTGCTCGTCCGCAAGGACTTTGTTAAGGGTGAGGTGTTCAGACATTTTTGCCGCTAAGAACGGATGTGAAGATCTTGTACACCGTCGGGAGGCACGTGATAGGTCTATAGTTTCTGGGGTCCAGGGGGGTCCCAGGCTTGCCTTCATGTATGTGATACCGAGCGTGAAGAACTTGGGGATGACTGCGGGATCGTCGAGTGCTTGCTGGAAACGAGCAGCAAGAACCGTATGCATGCCTTTAAAGTATTTCCGCCAAAAGTTGTGGATGGCGTCTATCCCAGGTGCCTCCCAATTTTGCGTCTTCTTTGCAAGCCACGCGTATGTCCTCGACGGAAATATCGCTGTCAGGCATTGGTGGTAAGCCCTGGCAATCCTCTTCTCCTCTTGCAGCCATTAAGCAGTTTCATCGTGACGTTTCGGATCAGACCAAATACCCGACCAGAAATCTGTCATTGATGCTGCAGTGAGATGCTGCTGCGGCTGTTCTTCCTGGCCTTCGGAATCCAACTTGCGGTAGAAGAGCTTCTGATCAGCTACAAATACATGGGTCTTTGTTGTCTCCGCTTGGCCGACTTCGTTGTAACGCCTCATGCGGGCTCCAAGCGCTGCAATCCACTGTTTCAACCACTCCTCCCTCTCGCGAAGCTTTTCTCGTAGTCCTTGTCCGTCCTCCTCAGCTTCATCCTCCTAGCGACGCTTTCTGACACCGTTCCTCACCTTGGTGCTGCTGTCCTGTGGACTTTGCAAGAATGCATATTTATTGCATTATTATTATTATATTATTATTATTATTATTGTAATTATTATATTATTATTATATTATTATATTATTATTGTTATTATTGTTATTATTATTATTATAATACATATTATATATTATATTAATATTATAAAAATAATAACAATAATCATAATTATTATTATTTTTTTTTTTTACTCAATTTATTGTCACAGAACAGAATATCATTGATACATCCCAAAGAAACCCACAAAGCCCATTATGCGGGCTCATCTGTGGAATAAACAAAATCACATAATCTAAACAAAAACAACCATGGAGGAAGGAAACATGAAAAAAAAACACTAACATATCATAAACATTAAGTAAACAAATTGAAGTAGATTAACTGTAACTAACAATGAAATAAAACACAACACCACATCAAGGCTTTTTAAGTTATTTAAACACAACAGAAATAAAGCTAAATAATGAGTACGGAATAATAATAATAGTAATAATAGTAGTAATAAATAATAATTATTATTATTATTACTCATTATTATTTTTATTATTATTATTATTATTATATTATTTAATTTTTATTATTAAGAGACGGTTGCGTACCAGAAAAAATGAAGATATCTGTCGTGAGACCTGTATACAAAAAAGGAGATCATACATCGTTTGCAAATTACCGCCCTATAGCACTGCTATCTGTTATAAAAAAAATAATGAAGCATTACATATCAGATTTTTTAAAAACTAGTAACCTATTTAAATTTGGAATGATAAGTGAAGTTCAGCAGGATTTCAAAAAGGGAAAAACGTACCCGGGATTTGTTACAAAAAATTTTCTGATTTAATTTATAACAGCTTAATAACAATTTGCATATAGTTGCAACTTTTGTCGACTTCTCCAAAGCATTTGACACTATAAATCATAGTAAACTTTGGAATGCTTAGAGGTCATTGGCATACGAGGTACAGTTTTAAATTGGTTGGGTGGTTGGTGGGTGGAAAATAGAACGTATATGGTAAAAATAGGGAAACATTTTTAAGAAAAACAAAAAATGTAATTACTGGGAAACCGCAAGGATCCATATTAGGACCGCAATTTTAATTATATACGTGAAAGTCTTTAATAAATATCTAGTTAAGAGTTTACAATGATGTATGCTGACGACCTTGTACTACAGCAATACATAGGAATTTGAGCGTCGCAACACAAAATTTTGAACACTGATTTTAGGAATCTACAGTGCTGGACTCATGATCGGGAACTAGTAATCAACGTTGAAAAAACCAAAATTGTTCACATATGCATGCCTTTAAATTCAAGTAGAAATGAGACGTTAAATTTAAAATTTTTCATGAGGCAAAGTGTATACATAATTTAAAAACTACAGTACCGACACCGCCTGTGAATGCGTACAACAAATTGAATCTATGGCATCCCATATGTATTTGGGTGTATTCTTTGATCGTGAGTTTTTCGTGGAAGCCACACGTGGACTACATTTGTTTCAAAAACTCCGCTCGTGTGCATATAAAATTGTATAAACTAAAGCCAGTATTGTCTGATGATATGCTAAGATTATTTTATATTGCATTAGCTGAATCTATTAGGGTCGTATGCGTTGCTCTCATGGGGGGAAGCGCGTCTTTTCATATAATAAACACGATGAATCAAATTCAAAATACATTATTAAAAATAGTTTGCCCTAAAAGTATTAGCAATAGCATCAAAGAAAAAGATGAGGGTTTTTGTGAATTGCTCTATACTGCCGTTAAAACCCCATGTTTAATTATCGGTTGGTTTTAAAGTATTATTTTAATAATGAACATAAAAAACCATATTTACATAATAAGGGAACGAGACTTGTTTGTAAAGGAAAATTTGTTGTTCCAATGCCGAAAAACGGGACATGGTGAGCGTTGTTTACATTATCTTATACCTAAATTTTTTAATTCATTGCCGGCTGAAATTTTAAATCTTTGGACAAAATTTTGGACAAAAAATTGGAAAAAAAAAAGGGAAAAGAGTAAAATCGCATACCTGAACAACCTTCCTTCATGCTCAATTTAAGTTATTTTCAGTCCTATTTTCTAGATATTTATGTTGTTGAAAACGAATCTGTGTGGTAGGTAAAGATATTATTAATTTATAATTATTAATTCCTGTATAATCTATTGTTGTATGTTTGTATAGGGTTGTAGTATTTATGTTTTGTAATTTATTACCTATGTAAGCACCATATATTCATTTAAAGCTTGAATGTTTTTGATTTTGATTTTAATTGTATTAAAGCCTTACGCTACGAATGAGATGTGTAAACATTTAAAAATTATGTGACCCACTGATGAGCCATTTGGTTAGTGGGAGGAAAAAGTATGAGAATATTGTTCCAAATTAGTTTCTTGCTTCAAAAATTTAAAAAAAAATTTTATATATATTATTATATTTTTTATTATTTATTATTATTATTATTTTTATTATTATTATTATTTTTATTATTATATTATTATTATTATTATTATTATTATTATTTTTATTATTATTATTATATATTCGATCCCGAGTCGCGGACGAGAGCGGTTGTGTTACGAGCGAGCTCCGTGCAGACACAGGCAAGTGAATCATGTCGTTTCAGTCAGTGTAATAAAAGCCTACCTCAGGGACGGCGACTTTGTGAACTGTCCAGGGTGCGATACAGATATTCACTACGAGTGTTCCGGCTCAAAAAATCTACACATAAAGCCAAATCGCAAGTATTGAAATTGCAGTGGCGTTTCCAAAAGTGTAAGGCAGACGGGAAGTCCGTCCGGGTCCCGGCACGCCGAGGATCCCGATAAAACAGGTGGGTCCACTCTAGTTAGTGGGTCAACGCAAAAATCTATTTAAAAAGTGCTTAGTGTTGTCTATGAGCTTCGCGACGAGCTCAAAAGTGTAAAGAAAGAACTCGAGTCTTTGAAAGTTAAAGGGAAGAGTTATTAGAAAGTAGGCAAGAAATTGATAACCTAACGCAGCGCATAGTAGATAAGGGGGTGATAATTGAGGAGCTTACGGACAGGTCCACGAACTTGACCAGTACGGGAAAAAATCGGAACCTCGAAATATCAAACGTCTTGGAGGGAGAAGGCAGCGAGGATTTAGAGGACATTTTTGTCAAATAGCCAAGAAAGTAGGTGCGGATGTACTAGCGCGTGACATTGATGTAGTTCACCGAGTGAAGTCCAAGAAAGAGAGTGAATACCCGTCAAAAATAATAGTGCAGTTTATTTCAAGAAAGAAGAGGGACGAACTCTTCGCCGTTCGTCGCAAGGGGACGGTGAAGAACAAGGACCTGTTTCCGGAGGTAGAGGGAGAAGACAACCTTCCTATTTACATAAACGAACATTTGTCACCTTACTATAAGAATTTGTTTTGGCAAGTTAAAATAAAAGCAAAGTTGACTGGCTTCAAGTTTGTCTGGTTCAGTCGCGGTACTATTTGTGTTCGTAAGGACGAAAAATCTCGAGAAGTAATCAAGGTTAAGAATCCACGAGACATTGATAAATTAAGTCAAGGGTAGGTTAATTATTATGAACATGTGGGATCCACCTTTCCCCGTGACGGAAGTGGTTGATAATATTGATAATTTGATAAAAGAATGTAATGGGTTAACACTGCTACATTTAAATATCAGATCGATAAAGAAGCACTGGGACGAAACTAAGATTACTTCTCGATAACCATCTAGGTAATTTACATGTGCTAATGCTTAGCGAAGTCAATATAAATGATATCGATAGTAGATTTGAGTTAGAAGGGTATAATATGTTTATAGATTAAGAAATGTAAAAAGAGGTGGTGGCCTAATCATGTACGTAAATGATTCAATACAATTTGTGTCACTCGACGTAGTCTTTAGAAACTTTGAAGGTATAGCAGGGAACATAATAGTAGGGAACCAAATCATGTCTCTTTTGGTTTGTATACAGACCTCCTAACAATAACACTAAGAACGAGTTCATTCAAGAGATAGATAAATTGTGGAGAGAGGTAAATGTCGCTACGGCTGTTTTCATGGTGATGTAAACATTGACATTATGAATGATTGTGATCCGGTTGTGCAGTATTACGAAACTAGTTTAGCTGCAAATAGTGGCATGATTTTTAGATTTGAACCCGGACAAAATTAGGAGAAAGCTGATTTTTTCAGGATCATTCAAGAATGTTGTTTTATAAAACATACTTCGGGTCCGCCAAAATCCGCCATGTGCGTTAGCGGCCATCTTGTAAAATGGCGGCAATTACAGTTTTTCACTTAAACTCAATTTGTGGATGCTGTATACAACTTACAATTAAATGAAAACACGTCTATTTAAAGCTACTGTATGGACTATTAATAAACATGGCAAATTTAATGTTATATATAATACTGAAGCCATAATATGTATGAATCCGATCGAGATTATAATATATTTTAAAAATTAATTGTATTTTGATGGTTTGTGGCTAAAATAGTTACATTTTTCATATTTATCTTCCTATAAAACATGACGTACATATTGTGCTGAGTGCACCTGCAAAATTGTATTTTTGTACGTTAAAAAGTGACTGACACATGAATTATTGTGTCCGTGCGTGACGCGGCGGCTGCCGCCTCTGACGTTGTGGAGCTCGCGCGCAGCATGGCTTACTAGACTGAAGTGAGTGACTCACAATTAAATGAATCACATCAATTTAAAGGTAAAGCTATGGACATTTATAGAAATTAGTAGTTACAGCCTTTTTTGCATTTTTGAATCGCAACAAAGAATAATACTATTATATATTATACCTGTTGAAGAGGTATGAATCCGATCGATATTATAATATAATATAGAAATAACTGTATGATGATATTTTGCGGCTAAAATAGAAACATATTTCATATTCATCTTTCTATAAAACGTGACGTACAAACTGTACAGAATATACTAATAATAAAATATATAAGTGCATATTTAATAAAATAATAAACACAAAAGTAGCGTCATTAATGTGCACAAATGTGCTGAGAGATCTTCGACTGAATATGATAAGTTTATTCAAAATAAACTTATTTTCACTAATGATTAGTTCAGCTGACATTTCGTATACTTCATTATTACCTTCATCGGGTTCAAATTCTTCGTCAGACGGTTCTCCAGCATAAGCACTGTTTATACATGATATTCATCTTAATTGTTGACAAATTTCTTAACAATACAGTCCACCACGACGATATCCACATTTGCCACTACAATCAATTTTACGCGAGCACGAGATCAAGGACAGTAGATGATGTCGTGCAGGATGTTTGATGTTTATTAGGTTTAAGGGCACGTCAACCGTTATGTCATATTGCGCCTCCTGTGTTAATGTAGTTTATTAGTTAGTTTTAACTATATATTTTCCAAAAGGGCGGAACGTAAGGGGTGGAACGTAAGGGGTGACGTGGGGATACGCGGGGTGGACAGGCTTGTGCAGGTCAGAACCAGCCACAAGCAAGGGGAGAGCATGGGAGTAGTTTTTAATGTTGGAATTAGCCGGAGTGTTTATTAACGAGTGTCCATCCCCAATGTAGGCAGAAGCTCATGTCCCAGCCTCATGCCCAACCAAGTCAAACTTGGCTCCAACAATTTGGCTTTTAACTCCATATAGATCCATATATCCATCCATATACTTCTATACATCCTCTGGTGACACTTCGATTACGAGGAATCTATTGTGGAGGACTCTGAGCCTCTCCTACGTCCTACTGTTTAGAAGCACAGTTACCATGTCGACTTGTGTGAGAAAATGTGCTCGCAAAGCACGTGCATGTGCATGACCATGTAACATGTGGCACAACACACAACAAGTGCACAGTTTCACAAACACAAAACCACAACAACAGTCACTTGGTATAAATTCTACTCAAAAGTTCATCGAGTCCACTCCCTGCCATAATGTAGCCAACTGCTCCTTAGTACGAGTACGACATCAGCAGATAAAATTATCCAAGTCGTGCAACTACTGACGACAACATTCATTTCCCGAGACAGCCACTATATATGTCACCATAATAAACAACGGTTGGTCAAATGTTACAAATCAGTGTTTCTGGTTATGGCCCTGATCCATGGCAAAATGTAGAGCTGTAGAGATGGTACTGAGATCTGTAGGGTTCATAATAAATTTGCTGGTTTCATATGACGCAAATCCTTACATAGCATTGGTCATGCATCTATGTAATGCTGGATTTGAATTTGCTTGAAGCCATGTGCCACTGATGCACAGAGAATCCTATACTAATGCAAAATGGACTTGATCCTCAACATTAATTTCCACTTGTTGATGTCTCTCATCATTTGGCGGAGCCCAGGGTTGTTTGTACTATGGTATACCTTTAAAGGCACTTTGCCGATTCTTCTTTGACTGAGACAGAAGGAGGATCTAAGATACGATGAATGTAGTAGTCCATGTTTACATTCTCCCCAGGTGTTAATACACTTGATAGTTTCCATACAACGAAATGTTCCATGACAATTCAACGTGCGAACTGCGAATATTAATGTCAGCTTTGTCACACAAAGTTTGCACAAATGCGTCTGATTCTACATTTAGTGCACCATGTTGAAGAGCAGAGAATTCGAATCTACCAATTTTTTTATGATATGAGGCACATAATCCTATGTTGGATACCATATCAATAAGGTGTTTCGAACCTAGCTTTTGACGTAAATAGACAGCAAGTCCAACCTAAATGGAAGATAAAATAAAACGAGGTCTCGTTGCAGATTGCATGCTCCATGGGATGGCGATACTATTACGATCTGTAGTATATGTAGTAATTCCCCCACCCCAACCCCTCCTTAATTATACCGTCCATAAGAGACTGAAGAGAAGGAGGTACAATGTCAATGGTAGTGCCATTCTCAAGTCTCAAGTCTCATATTCAAATTTACATATATTTGTTTGTTACTGAATATCCTTCATATACAAATGGCTGTGGCAGCTTCTACAATCCGTAAGCGTTCGTCATGTACATAGTTCTTTCACTAGATTACCAATTGTAACGATACATTTATTGCATGTATCATGAAGATGAAGACATACAATGATACTATTTCCTGGCAATTCTGTCACTGCAATATTGTCTTGAAAAGGCGCAATTAGTTCCCTTTATAGATATTTGACAAGGTATAAATTCGTACTTTCACAAAATTCACACAATTTACTTCATAATTCTGACAAAGAAAACTTTAACCCTGCGTCACTCGCGTGGGGTTCTACAAACCCCAGGGTCTACATTCGACTCTGTTTCTCTGCATCAGACTGTTTTACCGACTCTAGATTCTCAGTACCTTCAAGTCACTCTATCTGTTAGCGAAATTTGTAACCCTCTAATCATTAGGGCTTTTAGTGTCGTTATATTGCCGGTCTGAACTTGGCTGGGGTTACTGAAACCCCACGCGAGTGATCACGTTACAGTAACTGCATAGGGAAACTCAATGCTATTTTGGCTTAAATTTGAAATTTGGAATTTTGGAAAAAATTCTTCTTGCAATTACTAACTGGTTCATCTTTATTAGTAAAAAGTGAAACAAAACTTAAAATTGCGTTATTTTGACACCTTTTTTGAATATTTTGAAAATGTCCATTTTTAAATCTGAAAAATACAATAAAATAGTATTTAATACAAAAAGGTTCATTGGCATTTCATTTCACTGTCCTCCCAGTAACAACCACCTAATAGTAGTTCCACAAATCATATGAGTACAGACAGAAATATCCAAAACATACTTGTGCACTAATTACAGCCCAAAATAATTTGGGGTTTGAGAAAACCCCGCGCGAGGGATGGTGTTAAGAAATTCCGCGCGAGTGACGGAGGGTTAATATAAGATTATCAGGCATGAAATTGCAGAGCGATTGAAAAGCTTACGCTGTACCAGGGTCAGCACACTGCGAGGAACATCATTGTTTTCAACTTTAGAACATTGTAAATATCATTGGTGATGATAGCGATCTTCTATCTTCTTCAATAACACTATTCACTCTTGCTAAAACTATAAAACCTCACTCATCATTACGATTCGGGTACATGGTGTATTTCTTTAGTTTAGTTGACACAAAGTGTATGATGTTTCTGTGATCTTCAGACTGTTTTTTTTTCATGACTATCACTAGCAGTCTAGCCACAGAACAGATAGTTAACTTTAAAATCGTATTCGCCACGACTTGGTCGAAGTCGTTGAGAGCAATCATCGCGGGCTGTACAAATGACTGAATTTAGTGTATATAAACGAAATTTAATAGTAATTGTTACATATAGTGCTTTCAAATACTTGGGCCCATCACTGAGACAACATTGAACGTATAACACAATGTAAGTGCATACCCACAGCAAAAAAGTGGCAACATTCAGACTTGATAATATAAGACGAAAATAAATAATTATTTAAAATCATCATCAGATACACTTCACAAGACACAGACGTATAGTTTTGTTGTTGTAAATGTAACTAAGGCCTAGCTGGATATACAAAACAGTGGTTGTTACGTACATGCATCACATGAGTCACTCACTACAGTTACTAGTAAGCCATGCTGCGCGCCGAGCTCCACATGCATCGTCAGAGGCGGCAGCCGCCGCGTCACACGCACGTGCACAATAATTCGTATTTAAGTCATTTTTTAACGTACGTAAATACAATTTTGCAGGTGTACTCAGCACAATATGTACGTCATGTTTTATAGGAAGATAAATGTGAAAAATGTAACTATTTTAGCCACAAAACAGTAAAATACAATTAACTTCGAAAATATATTACAATCTCGATCGGATTCATACCTATTATGGCTTCAGTATAAATATAACATTAAACTTGCTATGTATATCAATTGTCCATAAAGTTAGCTTTAAATAGACGTGTTTCATTTAATTGTAAGTTGTATACAGCATTCACAAATTGAGTTTTAGTGAAAAACTGTAATCGCCGCCATTTTCCAAGATGGCCGCTAACGCACAAGGCGGATTTTGGCGGACCCGAAGTATGTATCATAAATCAATGTTCTTGAATGATCCTGAAAAAATCAGCTTTCTCCTAATTTTGTCCGGGTCGGTATAGGAAATTGGGTTAAAATCATGCCACTAAAATGGTTTTAGTAGGTATATCACGGGAGCAACACGTGAAGAGATGGTTGGTGACAAACTAACGAGGTCGTGTATAGACCACATTTACATACGTGCTGTAGATACTCAGATTAAGTCAGCTATGGACCTCAAAGTTGTCTGACCATTACATTATTATGGCGTTATTGAATTTACCGCAAAATGGAAAACGTGACGACGGTGAGAGTGACGTCACCAAAATAGATGAAAAGAAACTGTTGCGTATCCTAAAAACCATACAGTGGGACTTGTTGCTTTCCGCAAATAGCTGTGAGATTTTGTACAACTCGCTATATTTATTTTTTAAGAGGGCTTTGAACGGGCCGTTTCGTTAAAGAAAAAGAATATGTAAAAAGGGGGAAAAAATCAGGATGACATCAGAGTTGATAGAAATGATGGCAAATAGAGGACCGATGTTTTCATAAATGGAAAAAATGTAAAAATCTAAATCTTGTCAAAGCGGTGTATCGGGCAGAGTACAATAACATTCGAAATAATTTAAAACAAAAAGATAAAAATAGCAAAACAAAACTACTATCGTGAGCTTTTGGAAAGGAGCAGGGGCAATTTAAAAGAAACGTGGCAAACGATTAATACAATAATGGAAAGAAAAAGAAAGAGTCGGTAGATCAGGTCATTAACAAGTTTTTAGGTAAAAATGCGAGTTCTGAATATGTAGCAAATTCCTTTGCAAACGTATTTGTGGAGGAGGTGGAAAATATCATTCATAACTGTGATGTGACGTGCGTAAAAACAGATCAAAGAGAAAAAAGTTTAAACTACGATCAGAAGCAATCAATTTACATTCCCCCTGTTGATGCGGAAACAGTGAAAGAAATTATTACGGAAATGAACTCCGAAAAACAGGCTGGTTATGACGAAATAAGAGTTAAAGATCTACAGAATATCAAATGCCAGATCAGTCCAGTAATTGCTCTATTAATAAATTTATCGATTAAAGAAGGGGTTGTTCCAGAATTGTTGAAAGTTTCGGTAGTAAGGCCTGTCTACAAAAAAGGAAGCCACTACGAATATTCGAATTATTATTATTATTATTATTATTAAATAATGGAACGGTATGTGGCTGGATGTTTGAGTGATTACCTGTCCAAATTTGATATTATTAGTAAAAATCAATTTGGCTTCCAGAAAAAGAGAAGCACTTCTGACCTTCTATTAAAATTCTCGAATCTCGTAAATACAAAGTTGAATGAAAATTTTCATGTTGTGTGTATGTTTGTAGATTTTACTAAAGCGTTTGATACTCTAAATCACAAGAAATTATTGTTAGCTTTGGAAAAAGTTGGGGTAAGAGGCCCCTTACTACAATGGTTCAAGAGCTATTTGAAAAACAGGAAGTTAGTTGTGAAAATCGGCAACGTTTACAGCGTGACTAAATTAATAAAATCAGGGGTGCCACAAGGATCAATTTTAGGGCCATTATTGTACTTGATATATGTAAATGGGATGACGCGATATTTTAAAAAATGTTATGCGTTTTTCTTTGCCGATGATTCAGCACTCGTTGCCGGTACATAAGATCCTGGCAACTGCGGTAAGTTATTTACAAGAAGATACGTTAATTTGTTGAGATGGACGCACGACGATGGTTTGATTGTAAATGCATTAAAAACTAAGATAGTCCACATATCCAGTCCATTAAATGTTGACCATAACTCATTAGTTGAAGTCGTTCACATTCAGTTGATTGTTTGCACAATAACGCTACATTAAGCAATGGTGGAATTAACTGCACTTGTAAACAAATTATTGAGTCAGTGTATAGCCATGGGTACCTTGGTATTGAAATGACAAGTGCTTTTCGTGGGAAACAATCATATATTAAGTTATGTAATCGGATTCGCCATGTGCAGCACAACTATACCACTTAAAGTACATTCTCCCTTACAACTTACTGCGAACGGTTTATATTTCTTAGTTGAGTCAATCATCTCTTATGCTGTGTTGGCCTGGGGTAATGCCTCAAATGTGTACATAAATCAAATTTCCAACTTGCAGATAAAGATTTTAAAAAACTATCCTTCCTAATCACATAACTGAGATGTGTTCCTCAAATGAACTTTTCGAAATAACTGGTTTACTCCCTGTAAATAAGTTGTTTACGTATAGGTTAATCTTAAGTTATTATTATAGTAATGAGTATAAAATTGAAATCGACCATAACATCTCCACAAGAATGAAGGCCGCTAATAACTTTCGAGTTCCATTTGTGTAAACAAATATGGTGAAAGGTCGTTAAAAACTAGTGTACCGCAGAGTTTCAATTTCATGCCTAAAGAACTAAAAGATTTAGATAAAATTAGTAAAGTTAAGTTAAAAGTAAAAGAATTTCTCTTGTTAATGACGTTTAATTTAGTATAACGTTTAATTTTGTATTAAATTTATCTAATATTATAATTTATTTAGTTGTGATATGTACTATTTTAATGTGCTTGTTGAATGTATTCATAATTGATAATAATTTGGCAACTGCTCAATGTGGTTTACGGTTATTGACATATTGTATTGATTATATTAGATTGGATTATTTAGTATTTAGTATAATGTCCTGTGTCTGACATAATTTGATATGATTATTATGCTCTTACATTGTCCGTAATTTTGTATATAAAATTAGCCCACAGACAAGCTTCTGATGAATTGTGGGATATCGAATCAAGTAGAATATGTATGATGTGTAATACTATGCTTTATTATTAATAAAAAAAAAAAAAAAAAAAAAAAAATTATTATTATTATTATTATTATTATTATTATTATTATTATTATTATTATTATTATTTTATTGGGTGTCTATCGACTGACCTACGCTCGACTGTCACAATTTAACTGTCATAATAACGATTGACCTTAAGACCATATCAAATACATTACACGTTGTATTATTATAATTATTATTATTTTTATTATTATTTTACAAATCTGGTTAATTCTAAGTTGGACGAAAATAAATATGTTGTTGCCACTTTCGTTGATTTTAGTAAGGCATTTGATATCATTAACCACACCAAATTACTAGGTTGCCTGGAGAGGATTGGTATTCGGGGTCCCATGTTAAAGTGGTTTGGTAATTATTTTAAATCCCGCCGAATTAAAGTGAGAATTAGTCACGAGAGAGAGGTGTTAACTGGAGTTCCGCAAGGGTCCATATTAGGTCCAATTCTGTACTTAATTTATGTGAATGACATGGTTAGATCCCTGAAATTTTGTTATATTTTTTTATATGCAGATGATGTAGCTCTTGTAGTGGTGCATAAAAATATCAAAATAGCAGAACTTTACATGCAAACCGACTTTAATACCATACTAATGTGGATTCATGACTAGAGTCTTGTTATAAATGCGAATAAAACAAAACTTATCCTTATTTGCTCTCCTCATAACCGTGATTCGTGTGAGGTAGTAAAAGTTATTTGTCACTCAAATGAATGTTTACATAGACGAGCAGACATAACTTTATGTAGATGTGAAGAGTTTATTGAAAATGTGAACAGTCATGTTTATTTGGGTTTAGCGATTGACAAGTTTTTCAGCTGGGAACCTCACATTGATTCAATATGTAAAAAACCAAGGTCATGCCTCAGTCAAATGTATTATCTCAAAAACTGTTTGCCTTTTCGTTTGTTACGTAGCGTTTACGTGGCTCTATCTGAGTCTGTTATTTCTTATGGTTTACTGTCTTGGGGTAATGCTGCCGATTATCATTTGAGTAAAATATCGACCTTACAAAATAAATTAGTCCGCTTAATTCGGCCACCACGTTATGATTACCTTTCTACTCGTGAAACTTATATTTTATGCAATGTGCTTCCTGTAGAAAAACTGTTTAAATATAAAATTATTGTAACATACTACTTTAAAAATGAATTTAAAGATATAATACTAAAAAATAAAGTCAATCGTAGTTTTCACACTGTTCAATTTAATGTACCTTCGTTTAATAACAAATATGGCCAACGGAGATTAGAATATTTAGTATTAAAGTTATTTAATGAATTGCCTATCTTTTAACCATGTGTTCATACTTCAGTGAGATCAAACGGAATTCGAAAGATTATTTGTTGAATACATAAAGGTGTTTACCAATTTTTGGCTAAATTGCTTTTGTTTGTTTTTTGTGTGTGTTTCTGAATCATTTACATTGATTCTTTGGAAATTCTGCTGTTTTTGATTTGATTTGATTGATTAATTTTTGTATATTTATTATAAGGTATAATTCTTTGTTATTTCTAAACGAAATGTCTATTAACAATCTGTGTTTATTTTATTTGTTTTTGTATTTAATCTGTATAGGTGTTGGTTGTGCATACATGCAAGTGACCGGTGTGCTCTTAATATTTGTTCTATGCGCCCCACTAAAAAGCTGTTTTGCAGCTTAGTGGGAAAATATTTTTGTTCCGAATAATGTATATTGCAAAGTATGTACATTAAAAAAAAATTATATTATTATTATTATTATTATTATTTTATTATTATTATTATTATTTTTATTATTTTTTTTTTTTTTTTTATTATTATATATATTTTTTTTAATATTATCATACGATTATGATATTATTATTATTATTATTATTCCTTTTACGATTATCAGAGCCAAATTATTGCTCTGGGCCAAATTCTACCCCGATTTTTTTAAAAGGTGTTTTGGGTTAAGGGCTCGGGCATGGGCGTAGCTACACATTTCCTTGTCGCGAAGGAAGATGAACTTAGTTTATGTTTCTTGGGAGGCCTCGCGCCTTCGCTTCGCGAGCAACGCCGAAGTGTAATCAAGTCATAATGCGCCACTCTAGCATTATAGGGGATATGGGGAGGAAAGTCCGATGCTGGTCAGAACCGGCCACGGATTAGGGGGAGGAAAGGGTTCTAACTCGAACTACGCGGTCGTCATCGTCTTTGTGTCATTGTCATCGTCGTCGGGGAGGCGTTAAGGGAAGAGGAAGGTGTCCCCGCCCGACGATGATTGCCAGAGCTCGCCTCTAGTTTCAAGGAGTAATATACTCCCCTCTTACTAGCTGATGTTTCCAAGGCCTTTTCTCTTGAATCGCCTTGTACGATTAGCAGAGCCATGCTCTGGGCCAATTATTCCTCGGGCTCAGACGGTGGTGAAGAACATCTCCAATCTTTATAGTAAAAACCTTAACAATATCAAAAGAGTGCAACAATTATACGTACAAAATGCAAAATTCCAACAGTAAACAATATCATGAAACAAACAGACACACTTTTTCTTACAAATAGTTTTCGCGAGACAAGAGACCTCGACCCACTAAAAGGACTGGAAGTGGAGTACATGAAATCCATGTTCACCTTGGAAGAGGCAATAGAGCAATAAGACCTCCAACCTCCAACCTGTCGCACTGCAGCCTATCAAAAATCATTCTTCCACAGATCCGCCACAACATGGAATGCATTGCCTCACAGTATACTCCGACAATGTGATTCCGCAACACACTTCAAATCTGTTGTTAAATCTGTTTCTCATAAACACAGCAAATCATAAACATAATCTCACCTAATCATCTCTCATCTGTCAGTTATCTCCTATACATAATACCATATTTATATCAGCCGAATCGCTAAAGAGATTGCGCTGATTTATTTTAAACAGACATCCGGTACGAGTTTACTGAGAACTGCTAACCAAATCAGCTAGATCCATTGCGATTTAAACCTACAAGAAATAATAAATTGAAAAATAGGCTGCCAACGTGTAGGAATTATTTTAAAGACAAAATGGTTTTGATTTTGAAAAAATATTTTTGTTTTTATTTACCTGGCTGTGAAATGCCGTGCCCAAGGTTTATCGAATGTTACACGTCAAGGTACCCCCAAATTCCACTCGTAGATTGAGTAAACCTTGCAATCTTTACACGTATTTCGTACTGGCTATGTTTTCCATAGTATTGTCATAGAAGATGGACTACACTGCGTTATATACATTTCAAAACAAGGTTTAATAAAAATACAATCCAGAAATTACAAAATCTTTCCCGACCAGGGGATTGAACCCACGTCTCCCACATTTCGGGTATAACGGCGCCTTAGCCAACTAGACTATATAGGAAACGCCAAAGTCGTTGTTAAACGAGTGAGCAAGTCGTGTGTTGAGTACCCGGAAACATTTGCATTTAAAATTGATAATTATATTGGTATAAATAATAGGGTTTTTAAGTTAAGTTTGTATAAGGGCGAGTCAACTGTTAGGCCATAATGCGCCACTCTAGCCTATGATAGGCTAGGGAGGCCTTAGGTATAGGGGGAAGAAAAGGAATATTACCGGGTATACAGCACATGGCTCACTCACTCGTTGAACAACGACTTTGGCGTTTTCCTAGTTTATAATTATTGTTAGGGACGCATATAATTTGTGCAACACTGAAAATTCATTCATTCTTTCATTCGTTCATTTTTTCATTCCTTCGTTCCTGCATTCGTTCATTCATGCATTCAAACTAATGTAATGTTTAACAGAAAAATAAATAAATAATAATAATGATGATTATAATAATAATATTATAATAATAATAATAATAATAATAATAATATTTATAATAAAAAATAAAAATAAAAATAATAATATTATTGATTCATAGCAGTTGTCGTAAAAGTTTGCCTCGACTGGGGTTTGAACCCAGAACCTCCGGCTTAACGTGCCATAGCTCTACCAATCGAGCCACCAGGACAACAGAACAAATCTTTACTAAACTGCTAGTTGACGTGAATGTGTACTTCCATCCTGTTGTCCCGGTGGCTCAATTGGTAGCTATGGCACTTTAAGCCGGAGATTCTGGGTTCGAACCCTAATCGGGGCAAACTTTTACGACAACTGCTATGAATCAGTAAGTATGTCCTTATAGCGGGCTTATGCTTTAAAACCTTATAATAATAATAATAATAATAATAATAATAATAATAATAATAATAAAAATAATAATAATAATAATAATAATAATAATAATAAAATAATAATACTAATCATAACAAAAATAATCATAATAATAATAATAATAATAATAATAATAATAATAATAATAATAATAATAATAATAATAATAATAATAATAATAAATTAATAATAATCGATGAGTTTAGGAAAGATATCGGTAGATTGGAACAATTGCGAATGGGTAATCGATCTAAAAATGTGGTTCTCTACTGCCAAAATATATTTGAAAGATTCAAGGTTCACACAAAACATGAAACACTAAACAAATTTATTCACGAATATTTGGATACACTTAAACAAAATGTAAGTGCTCTTGCTAAGAGATTAAAAAAAATTTGAGAATTTAGCATTAGAAAAGAACAAAACCGAATGTTCATAGGAAAGGAAAAACAGTTTCCAAAAACTATCTAGTACCGAAGAAATAACAGGAAATGGAACACCAACTAAGACGGAGATAGAAGAGTTTTGGGCAGGAATATGGGGTAACCCGGTAGCACACAACCAGGATGCACAATGGATTCAAGACGAAAGAGCTAGGATGAGCAATATTAATGAGATGAGATTCGAAGGTATAACTGTTGATGAATTTAAAGTCGACAATCAGTGCTACACATAACTGGAAAGCACCAGGTAATGATAATATTCAAAAAAATTGGTATAAGAAATTCAATACTACTCACAATCAAATTAGAAAATGTCTCAACGAGTTTATAAATGGAGTTAAAGAAATACCCGAATTCTTTACTGAAGGAGTAACCATTCTCAAACCGAAAGATAATGACACGAAGAACCCAAGTAAATATGGCCAATTACATGTCTACCAACTATATATAAAATATTGACTTCATGCATGACAAATAAAGTATATAATCATTGCGAAGAACACAATATCATGGCCGAAGAACAAAAAGGATGCTGTAAGAACTCACAGGGATGTAAAGAACAACTCATTATCGACTCTACTGTAATGAACCAGGCACACAATAAGAAAAGGAATATTCACGTCAACTACATTGACTACAAGAAAGCTTATGACTCAACACCACACACATGGCTTATTCAGATTTTACAAATATATAAAATCAACCCAGTAATTGTAAACCTTTTGAAGACAGTAATGAAGACATGGAGAACAACACTAAAACAAAATATGAAAAACTTACAGATAACTACAGATCCAATCCAAATTAAACGTGGCATTTTCCAAGGTGACTCATTTAGCGCATTATGGTTTTGTCTGTCATTAAACCCACTGTCGCATATGCTTAACGAATCAACATACGGATTTAAAATTAAGGACAAAAATATGGTATGTCACACAATTTCTCACCGATTCTTCATGGATGACCTAAAGTTATATGCATCAAATTTTGTTCAACTAAACAGTTTAATCAATACTTCATTTGAATTTAGTCAAGATATCTGCATGGAGTTTGGAGTAGACAAGTGTAAGACGCTACATATCGAAAAGGGTAAGGTTACGCAGGCAGAAGAGTTCCAGATAGATGATGGAAATATGATTGGAGTAATGGATGATAACGAAGTATACAAATATTCAGAATTCTCACAAGCTGCCAGAATTGAACATAAAGCAATGAAAGAAAAATTGATAGATATATACAAGAAGCGACTAAAATCTATCCTCAAGACGCAACTAAACGGTATAAGCAAGATCACAGCAATAAATACATATGCTTTACCAGTACTGACATATCGGAACGGAATCAATAAATGGACGCATACAGACATCCACGCGTTGGAAATATTAACTCGTACTCCCTACCAAACACAGAATGCATCATCCTAAATCAGCAATAGATTGACACTTCCAAGAGAACAAGGAGGACGAGGCCTTGATCTGAACAACTTATATTATGAACAACTAGACATTTTAAGAAAATATTTTTTTACAAAGAGCAACCAATCAACACTGCATAGGGCTGTGGGGGCTAGCTGACAAATCATTAACTCCACTCAATCTAGCAAACGAAAATGTCAATCTACAAGGGCAACTGACGCTTCAAAAGAGTTACGTCTCTCAGAAAAGACCCTACACAAGAGACATCATGATGAACTACACCAAGGTCACGTAGATATTAAAGCATCAAATAGGTGGTTTAACAACGGGGAACTATTTGGAGAAACAGAAGGTTTTATGCTGGCTATTCAAGACAGAGTGATTGCAACGAAAAATTATAAAAAATACATTATACAAGATGGACAGTAAACGATCAATGTAGAAAATGTAGTGTAAGGGGTGAAACAATCGAACACATCATATCCGGGTGCCAGTCACTATGTAAAACGGATTACCTCTACAGACATAATCAAGTAGCTAACATTATTTACCAAAAACTAGCAATCAAGTACAACCTCATTGATACACACACACATTACTACAAATACAAACCGGAGAAAGTACTAGATAGCAAAGATTTCAAATTATATTACGACCGTACAGTTATAACAGACCAAACTATACATCACAACAGACCGGATATAGTTATAATTGACAAGAAGAAACAAGAAACTACCCTTATTGACGTTGCTGTCCCAATGTGCCATAACGTCGAGACCACGCGGAAGAAAAAAATTGACAATTGTATAGTGAACTTGCAATTGAGATCAAGAAGATGTCGAAACAGAAAAAGGTAAGTACAATCCCATTCGTAATATCGGCCAACGGCATCATACCGAAGAAGCTACATGAAAGCATTAAACAACTAGATCTTCCACTCAATGTTTTCATCGAGACTCAAAAGGCAGTAATACTCAACACGTGTAGAATGGTTCGTAAATTTCTAAACTAAGAATGATACTTCGAGATTCCGAGACAGCTTCCAACCTGACATGGTTTTCGTGGTTTCCCATAGTCCGAAGAGCAAATGCTAGGATCAGTTCCATCTAGACCACGGACCTAGTCGGACGTGTTCTGTTAGTTACTGTGTACTGTGCTATCAGCATCGCATATAACCTTGTCAAGGCAGGCGACAGCCAACCATTCAAGTAAGGTTGTGTGCATTCAGTGTATACGTTAACGTACTTTAAGGTTTTTTAAGTCTGTGCCGTAGGCACTAAATATTTGTAGGATATTGTATTTTCATACATTTCCCAGTGAACAAGGTTTCCCCTCCCCCACCCGGGGAAGAGGTGGACTCTACAGACAGGGCTCTGCTATAGGCCCTGTGTCTACCCCTTCAGGGTACATTCAGTTACATATTATCAAAATCGGAAAATCCAGCCCAGAACCTGAACTTTCTGCGAAGAAACCCCCCTACACTCAGTGGTTTATTAGTGTTGCATATTTCATGCCAACATCAGTACACACAATCATAACTCGAACTTGGTGATTGCGCACTCACTGGACGGCATGGTCGCGTATACGCGCAGTCCAAAGTCGAACTCGAACACCTAATACTAGTGCTATCATACAGTGCCTACACCAGCCACTCAATGTCAACAAACACCCACTACGATGATTCCATCGAAACTAATACAATCCCTGTTGGACTGCAACACCCAGCCGCCACTCATAAACAAAGACAAATGGACCACATTGCCGCTGCGCAAACGGTCCCCACGATTCGGCTCCCCAGGAGATACTGATTTCAACCTAAAACCAACCTTCTTAAACAAGAGGTTCAAGGCGTGCCCAAACCACCGACGGCAATTCTCAGCCATCACTTCAACTGCTACTCCATCGAAGCCAGGTTGCAACACTTCCCAGCCCATAGCTTTAGAAAATCGTTATGAGCCTCTTTCACAGGTTAATGACGTCACCTACCCTGAAATTAACATGGGTATGTTGAATCCCGGTCTTGACACAATGGATCACGACGACCAGTTTGCAGGGGACGCGCACTCGATGTCTTCGTCTGCCTCCTCCTCCTCCAAATCACAACATACTTTCCGTGACGTTGATTCAACTCGCAACTCAAAACGTGAAGGCAACAGTGCTAGCCCCCCTAAACCCCCCGGACCGAGCTCCCCCCATTACAGTTTACGGCTGCCCGACGTAAAACGCACTCATTCGCACAATTAATGCCTCTACCAATGGCAAAGTAACAATTTCATCAACAAGTGACACCTTTAGGATAAAACCGGACCCCCGGGAAAACCTATGATGACCTAATCACACACTTCAAAGGAAATGAAATTATGTTTTCACACATTTCCTACGGCGGAACAGAGAACTAAGAAGCTTGTTCTCCGTGGCATTTCTGCCACGTAGAAACAGCTACTATATTCTCCGACCTACAGAACCAGGGCGTATCGGCCCTTGGGACGTACGTCAACTCACACACCGAACTGAAGAAGGAGTAGAAAGACGACCGATGCCTCTGTTTGTCATCACTACACAAGTAAACGCCCCTGGTAATCCCCCCATCTGGTGGAACGCGTGTGCCCACCACCGAGTTACCGTGGAGCGCTATCGTGGACCGAAAGGGCCCACGGCAGTGCTTCAACTGCCAGCAGTTTGGGCATTCTTCCCAGTTTTGCAATGTCCCCCCCAGTTTGTTTCAAGTGGGGCTGAATACCATCCTTTCTAAAGACTGTCCGAAGCCTCCATCTGAGCCTGCAATGTGCTTCAACTGTCAACAAGACCATCCTGCGTCCTACCGCAAATGCCCTGCGTATCTCCGCGCCCTGGATGCTCGAACTCCCCAAAGCACTCAGTTCACCCGCCGCACCTAAAAAAAAATCCACAAACCACAGTAATATACCACCACTCATTCCACCCAATCCACTCCATTCCTTTGCAGACGTGGTTAACTACGGAAATCGCCCTCAAGCTGCTCGCCTCCAGGCCCAACCCAGACCTGAACCAACTCGCCCCAAGGCTCAACCCAGGCCTGAACCGACTCCTGTAAATAAACCCGAAGCCTCAATCTGGTCCATAATAGATGGGTTGGTAGACGCCCTCACGGCTATGTCAACCGATCCGAAAATAATCACAATAGCGTCACTCATCAAAATGTTCATATCAACAACTCGAAATGGCCCCTAGAAACAGAAAAGAAACACGAATACTATTCTGGAATGCGAACGGGGTAAAAAAGTAAAACCCCTGAACTCCTTCATCTTGTTCGATCAGTTCGTGCAGATCTAGTTCTCCTCAACGAGACTCATCTCCTGCCCTCCGGACCATGGAAAGTCCCAGGCTTCCGACACCTTAGGCTCCGATAGATTAACTGCTTCTAACATGCAAGAGGAGGTGGTACGGCAATCCTAGTCTCCACTTCTGTCAGCTACACTCCAACCTTGCTTAAAACCACTACAAACGCCCGAAGCCCTGCCGTCACCATCAAGACAGACCGAGCGATCTTCGATGTGTGGCTGTATATACTCGACCCAACACGCCAAAACCTTATGGCAGACACATCAAGTCTTATCCCTGATCGCATTCCTACCATATTGGCTGGTGATCTTAATGCGAAACATCCCGCTGGAATTCCACAGTTGCAAACGCAAGAGGCACCGCCCTCCTTGACCACGCAGTCAGGTCTGACTTCCGTGTCATAGGCCCTGTTGAGCCCACCTTTCACCACTCGTCAAACTACCCCTCTGACGTCCTTGACGTTGCCATACTAAGCAGCATTACCTCTTCCCACGACATAATAACAATTCAAGCACTAACACTCTGACCACGACCCTGTTCTTCTCCTGTTGGGTAACTCCCTTGTCTATAACATTCCCCGAACCCACCTACTCTATAACAAAGGGATTGGCAGGTTATCGCTCCCATATTCATACCAGACTGTCGGCACCAATTCACCCTGAGCTTGAATCGGCCGCACTTATAGATCAACGCGTCGTACTTCTGACTGCTACAATTAAAAGAGCAGCCGAGCTCGCACCCCCCAGAACCCCGAGCTCCACTCCAGACTGCATGATTCTTCCACGTGGCATCGTCTTGTCAATAGCAGGAAAAAATCGAGCACGCAGACACTGGCAGGCTTTCCGCACTCCTGATACCAAAGGGCAAAATATAACTCTCTGGCTTCTCTCCTTAAACGCCAGATAAGAGAACATCGACAACAGACATGGGAAAAGAAGCTCTCCACTTTACAAGTGCGCGACCACTCCATCTGGCCGCTTGCCCGCAAACTTCAACGGGGTGCGACTCCAAACCCCCCTCTGCGCACGCCAGCTGGAATAGTCCTCAGCAGTTGTGACAAGCTGAAGCCATTGCCGACGTGCTTCAAACAAAGTTTCACATCCAACCCTCCGGACGTTAGCTCACCAGATCTTGGAAGGTTTACTGCTCTCTTCGAGACAGTCTCGTGCCCACCGGTTCCAGATGAGATGTAATTACCCCTGAGGAGCTTATCAAAACTCTCAGAGCCCTTAACACCAAAAAGGCCCCTGGACCTGATGGAATCAATGCCAGACTCATCCTACAACTCCCAGGAACCGCTGTGTCCCATCTGCTGGACATCTGCACTGCCTCCATGGTACTGGGCTACTTTCCAGTGGCTTGGAAGCGGGCAAACATCATTTCTATCTTGAAACCCGGAAGGGCCCCCTACGACCCTACTAGCTATCGCCCCATCAGCCTTTTAAATATATTTGCAAAAGGGTTTTTTAACGCCTCCTGCTTGTTCGACTAAAGCGCTTCACAGATTCACAGAAGATTATCCCTGCCCCCCAATTTGGCTTTTACTTCTGGCGTCCCCAACAGATCACCAACTTCTTCGCCTTACAAAAAAAATTACTCAAGGTTTTAATTGTGGATTGCATACAGCTGTTGTTTTTTTGGATATAGCCAAAGCTTTTGATACGGTCTGGCATAACGGGGTTTTATTTAAACTGGCTAAATTCACTGCCCTCGGCACATTCTTTTTTATACTATATTCTTTTCTATCTGATAGGACATTTGAAGCCTCTTGGAAAGGGCACCACTTCCTCTGTGGGGTCCTATCCGAGCAGGAGTTCCGCAAGGTTCTGTCCTCAGCCCCATTCTGTTTAATGTATATACCTCGGATTTGCCAGAGCTTCCCCTGGAAGTTGTTTGTTCACCTTTTTGCCGATGATGAAGCCATGGCCGCCACCTCACGATATCCACCACTGGCTGTTTCAAAACTCCAAAAAGGGGCTATCTATTATGTCTGGCTGGTATAGTAAATGGAGATTTGGGTTAAACCATCAAAAAACTTCAGCCACGTTCTTCACCAGGAAGCGATCCACCACCCCCAAAACTCTTTTTAAATGGTAGAGCATCCCTTGGAGTCATCCAACAACTACTTGGGGGCGCTTCTAGACTCTAAGCTGACTTGGAAGACCCATCTGGACAACGTATGTGTCCCTGCTACTCGCAAAACTTTCGCCCTGCAATCTATGCTTAGATCACGTAGCATTTCAAAATTCGGACCGACTTCGGGTATACTCTCAAATCATCCGTCCCTCAATCACTTACGCCTGCCCCATCTGGGGAGGGGCCGCTAAATCGCACATCAACCGTCTTCAAATAGTACAAAATCGCATCCTTCGTATGGTCACTCACTCCCCACGCTGCACACCAATTCATCTTCTCCTCACGACATCCAATTTCCCCCTTTTAAAGGAACATATAACAAAACTTTCCCGATCGTTCTACGAATCATTAACATCGAACAACCACCCTGAAGTCCGCCGACAACGTCTTTCCACCCCCTACTGTCTGATATGTACAACCGCCCCATAGCCAGTTGCGACCTACCAGAATATCCCTTTAAATCACAAAACGCAAAAATGAGCAGAACTCCGGCAGCCTCACAAGGTGGGCCATCATCCATAGCCAAAAAGAGGCGGGTCTAGGGGCTCGGTTTTTACCTATAATAAGCTACATCTGTAGCTGAATGGTCTTTCCTAGCAATGACTGGGTACCGAACCGTCCTTTACAAAGGCTCAGCCCTATCAGCTTCATGCTACGAAGACACATCTTTTACCCAAAAGCTGAATGACAGGTAAGCCCAAAGCCCCCCCCCCACATCAATTCTGCCATTTATAGGCGTAAAAGCGTTCCTCCCCTCTGGACACATCATGATTCTACTTTTAAGGGTAAATATACCCGTTACTGTGTTTTAAGCAAAGTAAAGACAAACTTATTGCACTCAAACTGAACTGAACTGAACAAATGCAGGATGGCGACGAGAAAACGGCCACGACCGTACACAGCAGAAAGAAAACATCATCTACAAACAATATTATAAATGACTTTTTTAGTTATGAGTTTTAAAACAAAGTAATAATGTAGGTATTTAATATAGGTACACATGGAAGTACTTGACGTATGTCCGTACAACATGTTAGCTCCGGTTTTTTACCGAGTTTGGGATGAAATACATCCATAAAAAAAATAAAAATAATAATAATAATAATAATAATAATAATAATAATAATAATAATAAATAACAATAATAATAATAATAATAATAATAATAAAAATAATAATAATAATAACAATAATAATAATAATAATAATAATAATAATAATAATAATAATAATAATAATAATGAAACATTTTTTTTTTTTCATATTTTTACTCAAGCAAAAACAAAATTAGATGGTGATGGTGATAATGATAATAATAATAATAATTCATAATTCAATTCAATGTTCAATTCAATATTATCAATTGAAAGAACATGAAGCGCATTGTAGGCATGCTCGAAGAACAGTCAGCGGTTGCTAAACATGCTTGTGAAAATGCTAATAATCCAATTCATGAAATTCTGTTTGATAGTGCCACAAAAGTTTGTAAGGAGCCTCAGTTACTACCAAGATTGGTTTTGAGAGTCCATTGAAATAGCTTAAAAACCAAACAATTTTAATGGGGATGTGGGGTTTAAGCTGAGCGGGTCGTGGGCGCCCATAGTAAAACTGATTCAAGACAAACTCCAATGCGGGCCGTATCGCAAATAAATGCTTTATCCCCGAGATCTTACCCCCGGTTTTCAAATACATGGCCTTCTCGTCCTCCCTTTCCCCGGGGAACTGGACACCCAAAAAAGGGGAGCTCGACGGAGTGATCGGATACGCACCAGAAATTCTCAATGTGATTTATCTGGTTGTGAAAAAGACCCCATAAGAATTAAAGCAAATTAAAAAGGGGGGGCCCGATCTTGTAAACTGTTTGTTTTGTTTTTTGTTATTTTGTTTTTTTATGTGAAGCCTTGTCTTGGGTTATATTTTTGAATTTTTTAAATTTTTTTTCTTGTTTTCTGAGGATACCTAACGTTGGGCTAAACGTCAAAAACAAAAAAACGATTCGACGCGGGGAAATGTCCCCACCGGGCCGCGAAAACCCTTTAAAATTTTAAAAAATAAAATAAATTTTTTGATTATGCAGTTGTCGAAAAAAATTTTCCCGACTGGGGGTTTGAACCCAGAACCCTTTGGGTAACGTATGCTCTACCAATTAAGCTACCCGGGGCCACAGAACAAACCCTTTGGAAAAATGCTATTTGTTGGACTGTTGCTTTACTTACATAAAACCAACAGAAACGGCAAGTAGCTGTCAATCGAAAGATAGATTTATGTTATTTATGTAGATTTATGTCATGTAAAGTCAACAGTCACAACAAATGAGTTTCCCAAAGGTTTTTCGGGGTCCCCGGGAGCTTATTGGTAGAGCTTGGCACGTTTAAGCCGGGGGTTTGGGTTCGACCCCAGTCGGGGCAAATTTTTTTGACAACGCTATAATCAAAAATATGCCTTAAAGGGGCTTATGCTTAAAAAACCCTATATTCAACTACCCAACTCTGGGAGATGAGATGTGATTTAATTTTTCCATGCAAACTTTCAGATTTTACAGCTACTTGCCGTCCTTTTTTGGGTTTATGTCATGAAAGTCAAAAAGTCACAACAAATAGCAGTTTCCCAAAAGGTTTGTTCTGTGTCCCGGTAGCTAATTGGTAGGCTATGGGACGTTTAAAACCGGAGGGTTTTTTGGGGGGGGTTTTTTGAAAACCCCATGGCGGGGAAAAATTTTTTTCCCCCAAAAATTTTTTTTTCCATGAATTTTTTAAAATAACCCCTTTTTTTTGGTCCTTAAAA
>JAMZAV010008987.1:0-22298 GCA_024449915.1 Sweltsa coloradensis | reverse complement strand
AAAAAAATATTTTCATAAACAACCTTTCTGGGAAATGTGTGGGACTAGAAAACATAAAAAGGGCCCTCAAGAGATTTGAACCTTAAAATTTTTAAAATTTTTTTCTAAACTAAAATAATTTAAAATCGCAGTCTTGCTTGCTTCCCCCTTAATCACCCATAATAAACATAAAATGCAAAAATTTTTTTTTTTCGGTTAGGTTCTAGTTATAGATTATTTTAGGTTCTGCGAAATTATAAAAAAGGTTTTATTTCTAGGTTTCGCCCATGCTGAAAGTAGTTCGCGGTTGCTTGATACGCCGTCTGCAGGTGAATATTTTTTAATATTTAATATTTATCGTTATTACCTTTAATAGATGCAAATTTAATGTGCTGATTCAAATCTCCAACTGGGAGAAATAGTCCGACGTACGAACAAAAAGGGCGACAACGTCCAGACGAACTGTTGGAGATACTCTGAAATACCAGCTTGAGACGACAACTGGACATGGACATCCTCGTCAAGCGTGGTGGTACTGGTCTTGTTCCTGAATATTCCTGGCAAACAACAAAAGAAAAGCTGACACTTTACACGTCCAGCCGAACATGTTGGAAGATACTCTAAAATTTACCAGCTTGGGGACGACCTGGCAAAAAAGACATCCTCGTCAGCACGTGTGTGTACTGGTCTTGTTCCTGAATATTCCGGGCAAACAAACAAAAGTTGACACTTTTACACTTTCCACCGACTGTGGAAGATACTCTGAAATACCAGCTTGAGACGACACTGGCATAGGACATCCTCGTCACCGGGGGTTTTACTGAGTCTGTTTCTGAATTTTCCTGGCAAAAACCCAAGCCCAAGTTGCACTTTACACGTCCAGCGAATTTTTGGGAAGATACTCTAAAATTTACCAGCTGGACGACACTGGAAATAGGACATCCTCGTCAGCGTGGTGTACTGGTCTTTTTAAAATATTCCGGCTAACAAACAAGACAAGTTGACACTTTACACGTCCAGCCGAACTTTTTGGACAGATACTCTGAAACAGCTTGAACACCCCCATGGCATAGGACATCCCTGTCACGGGGGTTATGGTCTTTTTCCCTAAATTACCCTGGCTAACAACAGAAAGTTGCCACTTTACACGTCCAGCCGAAACGTTGGAGATACTCTGAAATACCAGCTTGAGACGACACTGGCCCAATAGGACATCCTCGTCAGCGTGGTGACTGAGTCTGTTCCTGAATATTCCTGGCAACAAAAAAGGGCCCAAGTGACACTTTACACGTCCACGAATTTTTGGAAGATACTCTAAAATACCAGCATTGAACGACACCTGGCAATAGGACATCCTCGTCAGCTTTGGTTTTACTGGTTTTGTTCCTGAAAAATTCCTGGCTAACAACAAGACAACTGACACTTTCCCAGGGTCAGCCGAACTGTTGGAAAGATACTCTGAATACAGCTTGAACAATGGCAAAAAAGGGACATCCTCGTCAGCGTGGTGTACTGTGTCTTGTTCCTGAATATTCCTGGCTAACAAACAAGACAAGTTGACACTTTACACGTCCAGCCGAACTGTTGGAAGATATCCTAAAAATAACCAGCTTAAAGGACACCGGGCAATAGGGAACTCCTCGTCAGCTGGTGAATGAGTTTGTTCCTGAATATTCTGCAAACAAAAAAGACAAGTTGGACACTTTTACGTCCAGCCGAACTGTTAAAAAAGATACTCTGAAATACCAGTTTGAGCGACACGGGGAAATGGGACATCCTCGTCAGCGTGGTACTGGTCTTGTTCCTGAATATTCCTGGCTAACAAACAAGACAAGTTGACACTTTACACTTAAGAAATTCAGCAGAGGTCAAAACACATAAATATAATGCTAATACCACTAATACAGTTCACACATTATATTTCGACATTTTTTGTAATGTATAATGTGTACATGCGCGGGGTAAGAAATGCAATTCAGTCCATCACGTAACTTCTAAAACACACAAGCAAACACAATGCGAAGAGATTGTAAATCTTTTTGCAGTATTTCCGATGTGAAATCCGCTGTATAGTTTAGGCTACGCTCTTCAGGTTATAATGTTGTTCGGCTTATGGTCTGTTTTAGAAATCAATCATACATTAAGATAACGTTGAAAACTACGTTCAGTCAGGATTGGCGGTGGCAGGACTCGAACGAGCGACCTCCTGAATCATAATCTGGCGCGTTATGCGTGAGCTACCCCTGTCGGTGCTTGTGATATTATATTATGCTTGTGTTTGGAAAGCATAATTTGTACATTGCAAACATTGGCGCCTAGGTGAATCTTGCATTTATTTCAGTGACAAACGTATGACTAGAGTTAATTAGCTAATGAAGCTCCTGAAATACATGATAATGACGATAGTGTTTGTCTGGACAGTCTGTCTATCTGTCTGGCTGCTGTCGCGCGCACTAAGGTTGGGTGGTGCTGTGCGGGTTGCTTGGGGGCGGGGGGTGGGAGGAAGTACACGCTTGTTCGTGTCATACTCCACTCAACCGACGCAATTTCATTAATTGCAGCTACCTTCGAATAGATGTAAGTGTTAGTTAAATTAGTGCTCTTCTAATCCAACAAAAGTGCTCGTTAGTTCAATAGGTTATTTGTTCAACTAGTCTCGTTGGACTGAATGGGATGCAGAGTCGGCGTCGCGCATCTTTTTACGCTCATTTCAATTAGATTAAAATACGGTCACTCGTTCTATTTAATACTAATTCTGGTTTCTATAGTAGTGTGTTATTTACAAATCCCATAGGACGCATTAGTTTGTATTTGTATAATATTAGACCAACCATCAACAGATCTAGGGAAATTGTGTATACATAGTGTATTTAATAATTTGGTGATGGTCGAATTCTTTAGACGCGACTTGCGACTGCGACCTCAGTCGTCCAGGTGATTAGTCGCAGTCGCGTGACATTTGGATTTGGACTTAAGTCCATCAGTTCTTGTCTTAGGAGTTTGTAAAACGGTGACTTTGGAGCCGTCCTTAGCAACGAAGCACATAATACATTTCAAAGTTGTTCTGAATCGGCTTTGTTGATTCTGGGGTTGATCCATGGGTGTTCGCACTGTCCATACACTGATTGCTATATTTCCTATTAAAAATATCGATCTCTGGTTGGTTATCGCTCACTCATCGATTGCGTCGGGGCCTGCAGGGTTGGCTTGGTCGCTTTGATTTAAAGTCCCCACTGAAAAATCAGTTATATAACTGAGTGGGTAGACTCTAAATAAAATTTATTTATTTTTATTTTAAGTGTTTCTATAATATAAATAATAAATTGAATTTAGAGTCTACCCACTCAGTTATATAACCGATTTTCACTGGGGGACAGTAAATCAAAGCGACCAAGCCAACCCTTGTAGGCCCCGACGCAATCGACGAGTGTGCGATAACCAACCAGAGATCGATATTTTTAATAGGACATATAGCAATCAGTGGTATGGACAGTGCGAACACCAGGAGCGACTGCGGTGGTTCGCATATTCGTATGTCGTTTCTTGCAGATCGTGCAGATCGTTTTCAATCGGAACGCTATAGGTGTGCTATAGGGCGCGGACCGCGGCCAGACTGTTCTTGGAGCAGCAGTGTTGTGGTCGCAGTCGCAAAAGGAATTGCTCACATAACAGACTACTGAATGTAGGCCGGTCGTCGGGCGGGGTGTAGTCGCGTATAAAAGGACGAATTCTTTATATGCGACTTTTTGACTTATTATATACATTCTCAATTCGTGCATATTACATCTTATTCAGCATTATTTTTCATATTGCATATGTCATGAGCATCGATAAATAAAGCCGGATTCTGGGTTCGATCCTCAGTGGGGCAAACTTTTACAACAATTGCTATCATTCAATAATTTTATCCTTTAAGAGCTCGTTTGCAAAAACTTTATTTTCATACTACCCAACTCATGGGAGATGAGAAGTGATTGGCTCAAAAACTATGTTATCTTTCAGTGATGACAGCAAATGACAGTGAGATACCATGGCCTTTCAACAATCACAACAAATAGCAATTTAGTAAAGATTTGCCTTAGGTGTGAATCGATTCAATTCAAAAATGTTTTTTACTATTGCTTTGGATTGTTATCTACAAAATATTGATAAGGGAATTACCAAAAGTCCTTTTTACTTTTATGTCAACATGATAGTCCTTATACAATCACATTTCAGAGGTTGCAGGAGCAAATTGGTTTTCTCTGCCACCGTCTCAAACTAACACGGTTATAAAATAAAAATGTTGTATGAAGACTCGTGTCATTCCAAAACACGATTCCCCAATCCATATTGATACTAAATCATCAAAATACGTCATCATTAATTTTTATGATTGATCTACAATGAATGGGGGACTGTTGAAAAGTGCTAAGAGTCGTACAATACTCCATATTTGTAAATAGCCAACTTTGAAACATACTAAGTTCTTTATGACTGCAGTAATGGTACACTTTATTGCTCATCTCATCTCATCTCTCATAATGAAGGACTTACCGAAGTCCCATTCTTCCACTTGTGTAGCCGCCCGAGGATGCCCGACGAAACAAACAAATGTTTAGAAGACTTGATTCATACAACAACGTGATTTCTGATTTCTTTATGGCAATATTCGTGATTCAAAATTAATTTGAACGGCATTGTGTGTGATCCCCTTTTAATTCTAGACTGCTCACCATTAGTACTCTTAAAATTAATTGATGATTTTTCTTAATTTTTAGTTTCTATCATAATCCTTGTTATAATTTATCCTTTACAATTTGTTAATTGATGATTATGTCTTTTTTACACGAGTGAGCGCAGCGAATGTGTCTTACAACGCAATTCGAATGGGTCTGTGTCGGATCAATTTGTCTTTTGTCTGTCTGTTTGCTTGTTGCTGATTGAGCTGAAATTTTTAACAGACATCCGTTACCAGGGCGCGTCAACTGTAAGGCCATATTGCGCCACTCTTTCTTATTATAGGCAAGTGAGGGAAGAACCATACTGGATCCAGCCTTATGTAAGGGGGAAGAATGGGAATGTTACCGGGTACTCAAAACGTGTCTTAATCTTCGTCTAACAACGACTTTGGCGTTTTCCAAGTTTATCAAAACAACCATTGTGCAAATTACACTATACTTATTGACTACACGAAATGTGCAGGTCAGTGAAGTTGGCACCCCCCATTCATCCGATCTCATTCAAACTCTACAAATATTTAGTGCGGGAATTAGTGCTAATTAGTGCCTTTTAATCCCAGAATTAGTGCTGCCTTATAACGAAGTTATTCAACAATGTATGTGGGGGGTGCAGCACCCCCATTCATCAGATCTCATTTCAAACTCTCAATAAATATTTGGTGCTGAATTAGTGCTTATAAGTGCTGTTTATTTCAGAATTAGTGCTGCCTTACTTCCGATGAAAAAAATCTTCACAAACGCAGCACACTAAGCTCTTGATGTTATTGTTGTTGTTATTGTGCTTTCAGAAAAGTGTAAACCATAATATTGACATTTGGCTAAGAATCAAAATAACAAACTTTTGAAGCAACTTATGAGGTCCCCTCAGAAAATTAAAAAACTTCAAATCTTCTTAAATCTGTAAAAAAATGCCCTAAATACAATTTATTTATTTATTTATTTATAAACAGCTAATATATACTATACTAGATATTTTACCATGTCTTAGGTACAAGTAAGGTTTCTAAATGAAATGCAAGTCTAATGTGAACTATTTAGATCTGAAAATCAAAACAACTTCAAATGTTTCTGTTGAAAATACAGCTTATGCCTATACAATCTCAGAAAACAACAAATTATGTTATAAATAAAGAAAACTAAAACTTCCTATCAATGTCACTCGTAGTATAGGCCTACTTCTAAAAGATCAGGATCTAGCAAAAATTTGAGATGGATTGCTTATATTTCTGTGAAAAGATAAAAAAAATATCAGTAGCTTTTTTCAACTTGACACATTGGGAAAAAAAGACAATCGCATGTCTCCCGGTAGAGCGGAAACAAACAGACAAAATACAAAAAAAAAACAGAGCTAATTTTTTTTGGGGGGAGGGGGGTCAGTGAAATTGAAGTCTTCGCTTCGCTCATCCAACTACCCCTTAACAATTCTTCATTGCCACCGTTGAGGCGTGAAACTAGATTGTGTATTTATTTTTGGATGAACGAAGCGAAGACTTCAATTCAATCACACTAACTAGACCGCTTCGCAAACGGCTTTTTTTAATCGCGTTGATGGATGAGCTTTATTGTAAGTTTCCGTGGGTTCTCTTCATTGTTGCAAGTGCTTTTTGAACGCATTGCAGGTAATTGTTGTCAAGTTTTCTATTGTTATGTTAACTGTTATTAAATAACTCAAAAAACTTATTTTAAAACATTTATTTCTATGGATTCTGGCTAACTTTTCCAACTTTTCATTTCAAAGGATACTACATCACCATAACTTTAATGTCCATGTAAAATATGAACGTTTTAGCTACCCGTTTAGTCAGAATCGACCCAAATGTCACGAAAATATCGCACTTAAAAATCGAAAAAATAGTAAAAGTACGAATATTCATGAGAAATATTTCTTTGATTGTATACCCAAAAACGTGGCAGGTCTAAGTTTAGATATTTTAAAGGTCCCATCCAATTTTCAGCAAGATCGCATATGCCGTTGACATTTTCCCGGTAGAGAGCGAATCAACAGTAAAAAAGAAAGAAAAAAACACCCGAGCTATATTTTTTGGGGGTACCTACGTGAAATTAAAGTTTTCGCTTCGCTATTCCAATTATCATTTGTGGAGTTTGAATGAGATCGGATGAATGGGGGTGCAACACCCCCCACAGATCATTGTCTAAAAGCTTTGTTAAAAAGCCAGCACTAATTATAAAAAAACAGCATTAATTAGCACTAATTCAGCACAAAATATTTGTGAAGTTTGAACAACAGACATTGATTAAAATTTTCGTTAATATATCAACACTAATTCTGAAATAAATCGCACAAATTAGCACTAATTCAGCACTAAATATTTGCAGAGTTTGAATGAGATCTGATGAATGGGGGGTGCTGCACCCCCCACAGATATTGTTGAATAACTTTGTTAATAAGGCAGCACTAATTCTGGGATTAACGGCACTAATTAGCACTAATTCAGCACTAAATATTTGTAGAGTTTGAATGAGATCGGATGAATGGGGGGTGCCAACTTCACGGACCTGAAATGTGCATGACCTAAAATAGCTATTGTTCTCCTAATTTCAACGTTATTTTTAACTAGGCATCAAGTACCTTAGAAATTCGTCTTTGGTTGATAAAAACATTGATTGGTTAATAATTTTTTTTGGACGAGCGTAGCGAGCGAAGCGAAGATTCCATTTCACTACACTGGAGAAAAAAATCCGGATTGTTTTTTTCCCTTTTTTTAATGTATTTTTGTCTGTTTGTTAACACGATTCCGGATGAACCGATACTCCGATTGCAATGAAATTTTATGGAGGTCTTCTAAATCTCTGAACTTAGAACTGCCACGTTTTTGAGCACAATCGGAAAATTATTTCTCATGAAAATCCCAATTTTACGATTTTTTTTCGATATTTAAAAATTTCTTCGACAAACAACACCTACATGCTTTGTCCGATTGTAATGATTTTTTCACAGAACCTTAATTTAATGAATTGATATATTCATGTGAAATTTGGGCGTTATCAAAAAACTATTTTTTACGAAAATCGCAATTTTACGACTTTTTTCGATTTTTAAAATTTCTTCGGCTTATAACACCTACATGCTTTATCCTATTGTAATGATTTTTTCACAGAACCTTAATTTTATGAATTAATATATTCGTGTAAAATTTTTGCGCAATCGAATAATTATTTCTTATGAAAATTTCAATATTACGATTTTTTCCTTTTTTAAAATTACGATTAATTAAAAAAATTAAAAATTTAAAGTTATTTTTTTTTAAATTTAATTTAATTTTAAAAAAAATTTCAACGAAGTAATGATTTTTTTCACAGAACAACAGAAAATCCGCATAACACATGGCAGCTCAATGCACCAATTACGCTCATCCAACAACGCGGCTGGACTTAAGCGTTTTCCTAGTTTTAAACAATACTTAGGTGCAGATGAGTGTACCTGATCCCCCATCCCAGTGATGATGGGTCGGTTCCAATAAGCAGCCAGCCTCGCAACAGGTTCCAGGGCGAATGCACAGGCGGGTCCGATGAAAGCAATCACATCGTCCTTGAAGTGCATGTCAGCAGCTAACCCAGGAGCCCGAGCCCCCGAACAGGAGGGGTAGCTGTAACAAACGGACTTTACATCAGCTAAAAACCACAACGAATTTAATGCAATCCTGTACAGTGACCCCTCGTGTGAAAGAGTTCATCCTCATGATAACGATATTGTATCTTTTTTTGGGAACTAAAACGAGCTAGATTTTCAACCCGGATAGTAACAGTGCAATAAAGTGATTACTGCACGTGCGAGATAATTAACATTTGTATCAAACTTCAAACTTAAATAATTGGATGAGCGTAGCGAGCGAAGCGAAGATTCCATTTCACTACACTGGAGAAAAAAATCCGGAATGTTTTTTTTCTTCTTTTTTTATGTATTTTTGTCTGTTTGTTAACACGATTCCGGCTAAACCGATACTCCGATTGCGATGAAATTTTATGGAGGTCTTTGAAATCTTTGAACTTAGAACTGCCACGGTTTAGAGCACAATCGGAAAATTTTTTTTCATGAAAATCGCAATTTTACGATTTTTTTTCGATTTTTTAAAAATTTCTTCGACTTACAACACCTACATGCTTTGTCCGATTGTAATGATTTTTTCACAGAACCTTTATTTAATGAATTGATATATTCATGTGAAATTTGGGCGTTATCAAAAAACTATTTTTTACGAAATCGTAATTTTATGACTTTTTTCGATTTTTAAAATTTCTTCAGCTTACACCTACATGCTTTATCCTACTGTAATGAGTTTTTTCACAGAACCTTAATTTTATGAATTAATATATTCGTGGTAAATTTTTGGGCAATCGAATAATTATTTCTTATGAAAATTTCAATATTACGATTTTTTCCTTTTTTAAATTACAATTTATTAAAAAAGTTTAAAATTTAAGTTATTTTTTTTTAAATTTAATTTAATTTAAAAAAAATCTTCAACGAAGTAATGATTTTTTTCACAGAACAACAGAAAATCCGCATAACACATGGCAGCTCAATGCACCAATTACGCTCATCCAACAACGCGGCGGGACTTAAGCGTTTTTCTAGTATAATTGCTTGTTCTTATCTTCCGAAATGCTTGCAGCACAATCGATCTACGAACAAATACATGTTAAATTAAACATTACTATTGAACTGGAGTAAACATAGCTGTTCCCATTAATTATTCTTGAACTGAAAATGCAAAATAGTTGTACAGTGTTTTTTCATAATTCCGAATGAATTGTTATATTGTAAAGTATTCGACAAACAAGGGAATTAACTTTACCCTCGTGTTTTGGGGGCAAAACCGTTAAATGGGGGATCATAACATTAACAACAGTTTGAATACGGTATGCACAGGGGCTGGTTCATCCATCCTCTTTAACGATGACTCGTCAAGTGGTTAGAGTAAACTTAATCGCAGGGAATTAATTCGATCCGACTGTAATCGTAAATACAAGTAAAATATGGAAAAGTTCGTAGAAATCAAGTTTAATTGTTTGGTGCCCCATTTGACGCTAGGCCCATGGTAGTAACTAGTAACGTGCGTGCTAATGCTATGCATATCACCCTGTTGAGCCAAGCTAATGTAGCGTGACAATTCGGCGCGCATGTGAATTATCTCTTGACGGCAGGTTTTCACTGCTAGTTTGCACATTTATAGCTCACTGTGTTTGAGAGCAAAAATCAGGACCAGGTGCAGGTTTTCTGATACAACGGTATTAGGGATTATAATAATTACCGTTGACTACGACACACGCGATAAAAAAAGATAATTCATATAATAACTCTCACGAAAGTGACGTATTTTCGGGTGCACACGACGGCTTCCTCGGATGCAAAGCTTTGCATGAGAAGTTGGCCAATCAAGGAAGGAAGTAAATACTGCACCGACAGTGACATTCCAAAATTGCACAAGAAAATACTGACTTACGTCTAAAAATGGATGGTTTACAAAAATAATATAAATCTAAAAATACAAAATACAATATATATATATATATATATACGTATATATATATATATAAAAATAATAAAAAAACGAGCTAAATTGTTTTGGGGGTCGGTGAAATTGAAGTCATCGCTTCGCTCATCCAACAATTTACAAGTAAAAATAGAAACTTGACAAGAATCACCAACAATGCGTTCAAAAGGCATGCTTGATAAGTAAATTGATCCCACGCAAACTAAAAACTTACAAAAAAGCTCATCCATCAACGCGACGGGACTTTAGCGATTTCCTAGTGTTAGTAAAGTGGGCAATTTTTATTATTTAGGAAGTGAACGTTATTGGATGAGCGAAGCGAAGACTTCAATTTCACTTTGTGTTTTTTTTCGCTACGTTACCCCAAGAAATATAGCTCGGGTGTTTTGTTTTTGTTAGTTTTTTTGTCTGCCTGTTCGCTCTATACCGGGCAAACGGCATATTATGCGATCTTGATGAAAATTGTAGGGGACCTATTAGAAGTTATGTGTTCAACAATGGAGGCATCACAAGGTGTTCACTGCCTCCTAGTTCAAGATAAACAAAGAAGCCAAAGAAGTCGACGATGTTTCATTTATTTGGTGATGATTGGTAATTAATGGTGATCGTTGACTCTAGCATATCAATGGCTGACCTTAACTAGAATAAAACCATTTCTGCTTCTATTAAACTACTCTCTTGTGTTATTTTACTCCGTACCACTATTAATAATTAAGAGGTTATGGGCCCAGACCAACCCAGATCGTGTGTGGAAACATTTGGTGAAGTTGTGTGTTAAATGGATATTTTCTAGTGTTGTGGGCTGAGTGCTAAAACACATTCTTTTTGAAGAAGGTTTTGAAAAATGTGTACGTGTTTGTAGCTGTTGGATGAAGAATACGAGTCCCCATTGTGTGTAGTTGATTTCAAATCTATTGTGTGGTGAAGAAGAAGACAGTAAAATATGTCAACCACAATGGATGAGTTTAAAATGCCAAGGTTGACCTCAGACAATTACCACACTTGGTCGATACGGGCAAGAGCCGCGCTCGTACAGAAAGGCTGTTGGGAGCTGTAGATACAGGTTTCGAAGATATGACGGAAATGACCAATGAGGACAAGAAGAAAAATAACCGTGCTTTAACATTTTTGTTCTTGGTAGGCCTAGTTGAAGATAACTATTTGGATGACATTGGGAGTTGCGGAAGTGCTAAGGAAGCGTGGGAAATTCTTCGAGAAATCCATTCGAAGTTTGGGCTTCTACACATTCTTCAGCTTATACGTGATTTCTTCAATGTCCAAATGAAGCCAACAGAAGATACAAAAAGTTATCTTGGTCGTCTAATGGATCTACATAGAAAGCTGACAGGTAGTGGTTACGGCTTTAAAGACAAAGAAGTAGCTATGGTTATGCTGATGGGGCTTCCAAGTTCTTATGAGTTCTCATGTTCTTATGTTCTCAATCTGCAGCAAGATGAGAATGGCCTTTCAACAAAGAAGGTAAAAGCTAGACTCCTGGTTGAAGAGAACAGGATATTACGACGTGAAGAAGATAGTAAACATACTGAAGAAGACGAGCCGAAGGCGTTGTTTACAAAAGGCAAGACGAAGATATATCCACGTAAGTCCTCACAAGAAGAAGAAGAAAGAAAAAGCAACAGTATGGACGAAAATTCTCACACAGTCTCCAACGATCGACGACGAGTGCGTTGTTACTGCTGTGGTGAATGGGGTCACATAGCTCGAAATTGTCCAGGTGGAAGAAGTAGCGGACAAGACGTGAGAAATTTGCCAAGGTCGAGTGTTCAGGATGTCAAAAAGGTGAATCACAAGGTGTTAAGTGTGACAGACAACGAAAGTAGGCCTAATTCTGATTCCCTAGTCTGGTATTTGGATAGTGCTGTCACTGCACATGACACAAAAACAGAGGCAAATTGAAGTTCATTCAAGGAATTTTAGCTCAAACGTAGAAGTTGCCAAATGGAGAGAGTTAGAGGTTTTGTGGAACTGAATGCGTAGAATTTCTTTGAACAGAAATATGGGGAAATTAGTAAACGAGTTCAATGACATCTTGTTTTTGCGCCAAAATTGGATGCAACTTTATTTCAGTTGGCAGACTGGGAAAAACTGGGACTACAGGTTTTTTTCAAGAATGGTAAAGCACAAGTTATGGAGAAAACGGCGATGTCATTCCCCACAGCGTTTCGTCAAGGAAGAATTTACTATTGGAAGTGCTGGTACAAATGCTAAAATCACAAAAAGGAATGATTTATCCTTGTGGCACCGTAAACTTGGAACATATCCATTCAAAAAGCCGTATAGAAACTGACTGGTTTAAATAACCAAAACATAATCCGAAAAAAACTGAAGAAAGGGGACTGTGAAACTTACTTTGGTACTGGGGAAAATTGAAGCGAACAAATTTTTTACTGTAGGAGAAGCTACTCGAGCAACAGCACCTCTAGAACTGATTCATTCAGATGTCGTTGGGAAAGTAGTCCCTTCAACAAAAGGTGGCTCGAACTACTTCGTCACTTTTATTGATGATTTTACGAGGTACACTATGGTGTATCCCATGAAGAAGAAGAGTGAAGTCCTCAGCAAATTTGATGAATACCGTCGAATGGCCGAAAATCATCACGGAAGAAAGGTGAAGGTTTTCAGAAGTGATAATGGCGGAGAATATACTGGCCGTGAATTTAATTATTATTTCAAGAATTGTGGAATCCGACATCAGACCACAGTTCTTGGAACTCCTCAGCAAAATGGAGTTGCTGAAAGAATGAATCAGACGCTACTAGACATGACGAGATGCTAGTTAATAAAATCTGGTGTTACGAAAACTTTATGGGCTGACGCTCTACTTACAGCATGCCAAATCAGAAACAAATGTCCCTCTAATGGAATTGACGGGCAGGTACCTGCAACTCTATGGTTTGGAAAAGAATCGAAGTTTCAACACAATAAGAGTTTATGGATGCAAAGCTTGGAGTGTTGTTAACCCAAGAAAGAAGAAAGGCAAGCATGATGCGAAGTCGGAAGAGTGTGTGCTGATTGGATATCCTGATGGTGTCAAGGGTTGTAAGTTATGGAACTGGAAAACTGACGAAATATTGGTGAGTCGAAAAGTAAAATTTGACGAATATTTATTTCCATTCAAGGCTATGAATAGATTTGAACTGGATATAAGCAAACAGTTTAACATAAAAGACTTGGGAAGAGCGAGACATATCCTGTCTATGCGAGTGGAGAGAAAAGAAGATGGTTCAATTACTCTAGACCAAACAACTTACATAAGAGAACTTCTGAACACATTCGGGATGGAAGACGCCAAAGGGGCTTCGATGCTACTTGATCCTGGAATGAAATTCAAGAAGTCAAATGACAATGAAGTAATGTCAGCGGACGGAGCCTACCAATACAGACGAGCCGTTGGAGGGTTGTTATATCTTGTAGGTGGAACAAGACCTGACCTGGCATTTGCCGTTACTTAAATGAGTCAATTCAATGATTGCCCCAGTAAGGAACACGGGACAGGAGTGAAACACAAAACTCCGGTATGTCAAAAACAGAGAAGACGATAGGTCTGACGTACAGGGGGAACAGAGGGGAAAACAAAAATGACAGCTTACTCCCGACGCAAAATTGGTGAGCTCCCAAAATAGATGGACGATCTGTTCGAGCCGGGGTGCTTAACTCCGAGAATAAGGACTGTATAATTTTTTGATCTGAATTTAAACCCCGAATCTGACGTGGCCCTAAAGGGGGCCCAGTGCAGAGGTAAGTACGAGGGGCGAGATTTAAAAGCCCCCCCCCGAGAGAGAACAGGGAAAAAGGGAAACTGGGTTTGGGAAGATGAGTAGGAAGTTAGAAAATTTCCGGGAAGGCAAGTCGAACCAAGGACTGAAACCCTGGGAAAACCCGTGGGTTGTTTTCCCAAAAGAGGGGACCCCGGCAGGGGGCTACCACTTGGGAGTACGTACATGAGTGCAATGCCCGGGAGAACGGAAACGTGCTTTTCCCTTTTTTCCCGAGCGAGAAAAATTTGGAGACAAAAAACAAATTTGAAACTTCATATTTAAAGGGCTAGAGCGAACTGCATTAAAAAAAATACTTGCAAAAAAGTCGAACGCGAAAAAACCCAAAAATGACGTCGATGGGAAAAATTTCAAACGGGTTTGAAAACAATAGTGCCCCTTTTATGAATCCCCCCGCCCCAAGAAAACCAATAGCAAAGGAGAAAAATATAACTACCAAAAATAGCCCCGGGGAAAAGGCGCGAACAAAAACCGCCCCCCAAAAAATGGATTTTTTAGATAAGGCCCAAGAAAAATAATAGAACTAAAAACTAAAAGGGACCGACCCAAAACAATTTCAAAGGAGGAGGGAGGTCACCAACTTTTTTCCCCGGGACGGGAAAAACACCCCTTTGGGAGTCCGAAGGGACCCCCCAATCTAGGACTTTGGGTTTTTTGCCGGGGGGCACACTTGTACCCCCCGGCCAATGGGCCCCCAAGACAAAGGAGTGGTAGCGGGTTCCAACAGGGAAACCAAGGCCACCGCCCTTGGGGGTTCGGGCACGGGGCGCCCCCAACTTCCCAACTGCATTGCGTGTGCAGATACTCAGAGGCCCAAAACGTGTCCAAAAGTTTTGTGCAGTTAAACGACTTGAAGCCAACGAGAGAGGGGGGGAGGCATTCTCGACGACAGAAAACCTCGGGAGGTGCGAAAAGCGGGGGGCCAAATCAACAAATGGGCGGGAGAAGGAAATTCTGGGCCATCCGGGGGGGTTCAAAGGGGAAGGGGCAAAAAAGCGGACGACTTTTAAACCACGGCTTCATCGGGGAAAACAGGGTGGAGTACTCCTCAAAATTTAAAGGGCGGAGCCCTTTAATTATTCAAAATGCAGGATTTAATTTTGGCGGATTTTACCCCGGCTTCCCAAAGCCCCCGGGAAATTAGGAGCGAAAGGGGGGGTTAAAATGCCCCCTAACTTTATTAGTGAAAGTTTTGTCCCAAATGGCGGTCTCGCTGCCGTGAGAGAACCCGTAGATCTCGGGGAGCGGCGGCAGCCCCTACGTTTATGGGCCCACAGCCGGAGTAAATGGGAGGGGGGCCCCCACCCCGGGGCGAAAAACCGACAAGACAGGCCAGGAAAGTTTCAGTGGACAGGTCGGGGGGAACCAGCTCAATTTTCCCCCACAGTTTTGGGGGCCCATGCAGACAAAGACATAAGTACCCTTTGACGTGGAGGCATTACACGAGGACTCGTTTTCCCGGGAAAATTTGGGCCAGCTTTAGTCTGTCCCCACGTGGAGGAACGCAAGCGAAGGTTTAACGCGGGGTTAGGCGGGTTTAGCCAAAATTTGGGGCTGATTAGGCTTGGCCGGAATTTGAAACGGGTTTAAGCAGCGACGAATGCGTTCCCCGTAAAAAACCCCGCAGAGAGAAAATTTCCAATACATCTGCGGAATGGAGCTTGAAACAGGGGGGGGCCAAGGGCAAGGAGGAGAGTTTGAAGGATCACACAAGAGCGCGGAAAAATGCGCTTCCTTGGGAAAAGCAAGGGGGGGATGACGACTTTTTCGGGGAGAGAAGAATAATGAAGCCGCCACCCCCCCTGCCCAAACCCCAAAGGGGAGTCAATGAAGGGCTTGAGGGGGGCGATGCGGGGGGTCCCGAACGAGTGTTTTACCAGTTGCTTGACTTCATCGGGCGAAGTACTGCTGCTGAGTGATGCCCCACGAACAGGCGCTCGCGTCCTAAAGATCGGCCCGGGAAAGCAGGGGACCAGAGGGGGGGGGGCAAGGTTATTCAAACGAGCAAGCCGAGGGCGGGGAAAAGCGACCACTCCCGGGAAAACCCCGCGTTTGGTTTTTCAAGGGCGAGGAGAAACTTTTGCTTTTGGGACAAGCAAGGATCAATGAGGGGGATCATGATTTATCAGCACCGTGGGAGCCCGTTTTTAAAGCTGGGGCAGCGTGGCTGGTTAAAAACCAAAGGGGACCGAGCGGGGACCAGTGGGAAAGGGGGGAAAAACGCAGGGGGGAACCGAAACCTATGGGGGGGGGGTTAAACGGGGTTTCCGGGGGGGAGCACCCCCGAGGGGCGCAATGGGCCCGGGGTTCTTTCAGAACTAAATGGGGCCCAAATTCAGGGGGGGATGGGGTTTTTCTCGAGTATTTCGCTACCCATTGGCGCAAGTCTTCAGCTGGTGCCGGGGGGGGGGGGTACTGGCCAAAGGAGCACGATAGGGGATCAGGTAATAGAAAACACGTTCTATGTGCAAGGGCTGAGAGGGGGTAGGGTGTTTTTAAGCCCCCTAGACAATAAAAATGCCCCCACGATTTCCCAAATTGGGCACAGTGACAGTTTGGGAGGGGCCCGGGGAATTTTGCCCCTTTGGCTCTCAACAATCTGCGGAATTGCGAGCAGCCCTAAACGTGCAAGTAAAGATTTAACCCAGCTTGGCCTTCTGGAGGGCGTCGAAAAACCCTACAAGCCGGAGGTGGCATCTTTCAGGAAAGGGACGCGGAACATGAACTTTCACTCAATTTGGGGCACGCTTTCAATGGCAGTGACCCAAAGGTTGAGAGAGTGTTTCCGAAGTGTTTCATCCCCCCCCCACGCGCAAGAGCCAGAGATTCTGCGGGAACCCTTTTCATCCGGGAGACGAAAGGGGTGAAAAACCCCGATGGGTCGAATATGCGCGCGATGTAGGAGAGTAGGGGGACTTTTGGGGTTGACGCAACCTAAAAAGGGGAAAGAGTTGGAAGCTGAAACAATCGGAACGAGGGCCCACAACAGACCGGAAAAAATTTTCAAAGTTTTTTCGCGTTGGAGAAAACCAGGGGAGTTTCCCAGATGGTCCCCTTTGGGGGGGAGCTAAGAGGGGTCGGGGAAAATTGCTGCCCCCTTGCGTGTCGGGTGCCTGCACACTTTTAGTGAGTGACTGCAAACCCGCACGAAGCAGAGGGCTTCGTCAAGGGGCACTAGCGCCGGGAAAATACGTCCCCCCGTGTTAGATGTTTGAAGTAAAGGGGGGGCGGGGAAGCGAGGGGGAAACTTAGCACCTTTGTCCACGACCAGTTTTTCTGGGAACCCCTCTTGGGGGCCTTTTGGAAAAGGGAAGGGGGGAGTGAGCCCCTAAGGGCACTGTATTGAGCCCCGTACTCAAGAAAAGGAGAGTAGGGCCCCAGGAAGCCCCAAAAATGTGCTGAAAAAACACGGGTCGTCCCGGTGCCAAAGGGTTTTTACGGACATCTGTCTCCGTCCCCCCGGGCCGAGCTACCCGGATAAGTGCGAAAAAAGGGGGGTTAGAACAGGGGAAGGTCCCTTTTAACTTAGGGGCCACTCACAAGGGGCGTGGGTTTAGAGGGTCCACTTTTATCAGGGGGGGAGGCGTTGAATACCACTTGCAGTTTTTGTGGTTTGGGGCTTGTGGGCCTTGGGGTACACAAAAGAAAAGCGGGATTTTAATCCGCGGTTTAGAGGAAGGGTGCATGTGCAGGGGAACGAGGGGGTAATTTACCTCATGAAATCCCTTTATATGAAAATCAAAGAAGTGGGGATTTACGCTTCAGACGACGCTCTAAAAAAATGACAAAAGTCTTAAGCGCGGGCGTTTAGAATTTTACCTGGCTGACGCCAAATCAGGCTTGAATGGTAGAGCGACCGAGTACGGCCAGAGGGGTTTTGGAGAGTGGGGTTTTTAATGAAATGCTCTTCAACGGGGCGAATCCATTGGGTCCAGAGAGGGAGGGGCGACTGACTTCTTCTGGGTTTCCCAAAAGACGGAGAGTTTTGTTCCAAAGGGGGGGCCCTTTTCACAGCGAGAAAAGAGTAGGGTGACTCAGGGGGCTGGTTGGTAGCTGGACCGGAAACCTTTAAAATTTCCCAAACCAAAAAACCCTTTTGAGTGCGGCAGGGGCTGCCTTTCGATTTGTGTTTCCGGTTTTTTCAGAGAATGGGCTGAGTAGAGATCGGCACCAAGAGGGAAAACAATGGGGGCCCCGGTACATTGAAAACTTTGTCAGCGAGGCAAGGTTTATGATAGCGCTCTATGGGGCGTCCCGTGGGCACGGAGGATGAGGGGAAATTTTGGCAATAGTTGAGAAGAACGTTTTTGGGATTGGGCAGGCATAGGGGTTGCCCAAAGGGCCCAGAAAACAAATTTCATTGCCCCCAATACCATGCACTCCCAGTATTAGTTTGGCCGACACCTGACAGTTTTGGGGGGGGCGGATTTTACTTTTTAAGCCCAAACGTTTCCCTAACGACCCTTTGTGATAGCAGAGATTTGTGACCGGGTCAACAAAAACCCCGCGAAAGGGGTTTCTGATCCGGGCGCGTCACTAAGAGTGCACGAAAAGGTTTCCTAGTAAAGACCAGTTTGATGAGTGGGGCTCGAAACCCCGGATGACATGACAGAGCCCGGGGGGCTGAAAGGAAACCCTTTCTCGGTGACAGGAGTATCGTTTAGCGAGAGAGGGGCGGATTTAGAAATTTTAACATAGAAAAGGGTTTTTTAGAGTTTTGACACACAGAAAAATGGGTTTGTGGAAGTGCTTTTTATTCGCAGATGGCACCCCTACAAGGGAAAACGCGTTTTAAATTTGGGGCCCGCGGGGTCATTTAAAGTTGGTCTATGGTTAAAACCCCGGAAAACATTTCCTGGTACAATGTATTTAGAAGCCGTCCATACCGGACAAACGGACACAGTTTAATGAGAGTGATTACAGATGGTTACTGGGTACTCGTGCCCCCTGGTTTTTCGAGGCGTGACCCACACTAAAAAGGTGTAGATTCGCTTTGAAGGGAGAGACTTTTGACGGTAGAACAGAACTTTTTCCCCACAGCAAAAAACTCCATCGTTTTAGGGTTGGTCCCTTTGAGAAAAACGATTAGCGATTTGTAATCGGGGGTTTTAAATTTTGTGTTTGTTTTTTTTCCCCCAAAACCTTGCGAGATGGGCGGCCAAACGAGGTTAGCTAATGCCAAACATAACAATAAGAAAACACCTAAATCGGGGAAAATTTTTAGAGCTTTTTAAGATTCGACAGAGTTCGATGTGTTTTTTTTTTAAACGCTTTTAAGACCGTCATAGGGTGGGCGTTTTTAGGGAACAAAAATCTAAAAACGGGGACATACAAACTCCCCCAAATAATCGGCTTTTTTTGATTTAAAGAGAGATGAGAGTGTTCAGAGCGAGGGGGGAATTTTCCTTTAGTTATTTTTAAACTCTGAGATGAGGGGCCCCAAGGAGTTTCAGACAATGAAAATTTTAAATAGTGTAAAATTTTTAACATTACTTAATGAAATTTTTATCATCGATCAGAGATTTTAAAAGAGAATGAATTCGGGCCATTTTCAAATGTCCTTTCCCTTTTAATTGGGAAGATCTATGACTGGGAATGCAAGAGATGGTTGAAAATGAGGGGGACAGGGGGACCCGGTTGAGTCACAACAGGGGGCTGATTTAAAATTTTTCAACCTTTGTAAAAACGAAACTTACAAGCAAAGGGAAAAACGTTTCAAAAAATGTCTTGAACTTTGTCTATTTTTTATCGATTTAGCTGGAAGAACTACTTGGGGTTTTTGAGTTCGGCAAAAGACATTTGGATTTCGCGGGAAAAACAGATTCCAATTGAGACAAAATTTATAAAACGGGGCCCAAATGACCCAAAATTGATGGGTTTTTTTTTTCTCGAAGCATTTTACGTTTGCTGAACGGGGCGGGGGAAAATAAACTCGCGCGAGGGAAATAACTTTTTTCTGCTGAGCTTGCAACTCTTCCTGATGAAAAGGGGATTAAAAAGTATCAACCAAAAAGAGGGAAAAAACTAAGAGACAATTTCCCCTGAATAGCGCAATCAAAAAAAAAAACCCGGGGGAGCGGAAAACTACAAAACTCAAAACCGTTTTGTTAGTGCGACGACCAAAAAGGAAACCCTTTAATGAAAACTATTTGGGGAAAAATGAGGAAAAAACACCGGAGCATCCGGGCCCAGGGCCATTTTGTTCGAGCCCGAGGTCTAAAATCCCAGAATAATTTGGGCTGTTTATTATTTTGATCTGAACTTACCCCGGGAAACTTGACGTGGCTGAAGGAGGGCAGTGCAAGGGAATACGATTTGGGCCCAGATGTTAAGGGCCCCCCGCGAAAAGAACGGGATAAAAAAAACTCAGTTTTTGGGAAAAATGATTTGGAAAATTAAAAGAAAAGCCTGGAAGGGCCCCCTTGGAACCAAGGACTGGCAGCTCGAAAAAACCCCTCGTTGTATTTCCCAAAACGGACGCGGCAGGGGCCCACGACTTGAGTACGTACAGTGAGTCAAATCCGGAGAACGGACAAGTGGGGTTTTTCGAGTTTTCGAGCGAGAAATGGAGAGGGAAAAAGCCCTTTTTCCCCTTCATCCCAGTGGGAAAGGGTTAAAGGGGAAAATGCATTGAAAAAAAACTTTCATAAAGTCAACGCGAGAAAAAAACCCGGAAAAGAAGTTGAAGGGAGGGAAAATTTAAACAGGTGATAACAATAAAAATTTTAAAATTTTGAATACGAAACAAGAAATACCAAAAGCTAAGAGAAAAATATAAAATACCCAAAAAAGCGCCGGGAAAAAGGCGCAACACGATTTTTTTTAAGGGGTTGTGTTTTATGCCAGCAAATTTCAGCAATATCCTGGAGCAGCAAGAAGCAAAAGACGACGATGCACTCTCGACCATAGAGAAATCCCCTCGACTGTAGAAGCCGAGTACATTGCAATGAGCCCCTGGTACTAAAAAAAGTGGGTTTTGGTTTTTTCCCAAAATTTCTTTGGGGGAAAATTTGCCCCAGAGATTTGATCTGCACCCCACAAGCAGTTTTGGCAGACAATCAAGGAGCTATCGCACTAGCGAAGAATTATAGAACTTCAGAGAGGAGCAAACACATTGACATTTAGCATTTCTTCTTACGAGAGAAAGTCGAATCATGTAAATTAGAATTTGTATATGTGCCAACAGCTGATAACCTCGCGGACATGATGACGAAGACCATCACACCGAAGAAGACTACCGAACATCGTTCTTAAATCGGACTGCAAGATGTAGATAAGTATTAAACAAGGGGGAGTATTAGAAGCTTTGTGTTCAACACTTCCTGGCGGCATCACAAGGTGTTCACTGCCTCCTAGTTCAAGATAAACAAAGAAGCCAAAGAAGTCGACGATGTTTCATTTATTTGGTGATGATTGGTAATTAATGGTGATCGTTGACTCTAGCATATCAATGGCTGACCTTAACTAGAATAAAACCATTTCTGCTTCTATTAAACTACTCTCTTGTGTTATTTTACTCCGTACCACTATTAATAATTAAGGACCTTCGAAATCTCTGAACTTAGACCTGCCACGTTTTTGGGTATAATCGATCAAATATTTCTTATGATTATCGTACTTTTTAATATTCCAAAAAAGCTCATCTATCAACGGGACTGGAAGAAGTGTTCGCGAAGCGACCTAGTTAAACATAAATATAGTGGTATAATGTAACTAACATTAAATTATTTGGATGACTAAATAAAATTAATTAAATAAAAAGATTTTTCAAATATTATTTTCTACTAAAATTAGCTTTTATTTAATACTCAAGTCGACTATGTTGTGTTTATTTTGCACCTAAAATTTATGTTTCTGTGATTGTCGTTAATTCAATTGTTCAATTAATGGAAAAGTTGACAACAGTAAGCATGACAACAGTGGATGAGAGCTTTGTGCAACGTGCAAGCTGTTGATATGAAGATTTTGAGTAACATTGTAGGTAATTCTCAGATGGGACCGAATACCGATTGAGGTTATCCGAGACCGTAGGCGTAAGGAATTTAATGAAGCGCATTGGAAATGTGAATAGGATGGAAAAAGCGAGATTGCCGAGAAGGATGGTCAGATCACGACAGCGATGTCAGAGTAGTGTGAGAAAAGATGTGGAACGGCGTGGAGGAGACTGGAATTGATGATGAATGGGAAAGTTATAAGACATCGGGTTTGGGGCCACCACTTTTCTGTTCCTTTGTGCTTGTATTGTTTTAATTAATTTATACACCATTTACGTTTCTTAATACAAA
>JAMZAV010008986.1:0-27038 GCA_024449915.1 Sweltsa coloradensis | reverse complement strand
ACGTCTGACTTAATTCTTGATCTTTCCATGTGTGCTTATTTCCTTATCATAAGCAAGTTTCTCGCAACCTCTCTTACTTGGATGGAGACCGTCACTTGAAAGTCGGAAGGTGGCATTCATCTGTTTGTATTTACGAATAAAACCCCGAGAGTGCTGCATGCCCAATGTAATGATGAGTTGAGCTCATCAATTTGGTGGTCCGGGGTATCTGTACGGTATAAAATGCCAGTAAAAGCTATTCCGGAATGAGAATGAGCAATCTGGATCATCTGCCATACAGCAAAGTGAAACATGTGGTGTATGAGAGGGGTTGCAAGAATTTAAAATACAAGGTTTCTTTCATAGGGCAAGGTATTTTTACGAGCGTCCCAATCTTTAAAAGCGTAGAAACCCGTTCAAAGAAAACAGCTACGCCTATTCAAGTATTTCCTGTTGCAAAAGTTCAAACTGAAACAAAAGTAATAGACAAAATGAATATTCATGACATCCGTTCGTGCTATAAGTATTTTTCTGGAACCGATAAAATCTTTTGGGACACAATCTTTAAGGCCTAAATGAATTTGTAGTGCCAAAGTTGAGGCTCATATGTATGCCATAGATTACATAGTAAGGTTTCAACGTAACTAAATGTGTAGTAATGTAGGCCTAAGTGCATTTTATCTAATCTGATACAAAATAATTTTGCATAAGGGCCTAGGTATAAATATAAACAGCTTAATTTTGAGAAAATTATGGTAAATATTATGGATTAAATTGAAGGCCCTTTGCCTATTTCTTTTATATTTAATTATTGATGAAAATGTAACATTTACAACAATTATAAAGCTCAAGTTTAAATAAACAACCATAAAAGATGGAGATAGAACATCTATCACAAAACATTTCATATTTTTTTTAGATTAATGTTCTATCTCCAAGCACTTATATTGTAATTTCAGCCTTAATTCCAATCCTAACCATAATATTATAATGAAAATGTATCCAGAATGTACTTGTACTGATTGTGGTAGAAAATTGTCATTATACATTCTCAAAAAGAAAACTGTGAAAGAAATCTGTATATTCAATCTCAATTATCTCGAATTTTTAGAAAAGTGGAGATAGTACAACCTGGAACTCAACCCTCGCCTGGTTCCATGTTCTCAGATGATTTCATTTTTGATGATTCTTTGCCATATGATCTTTCCAACTTTGAAAACGAATTCCATCAATCTCTACTACGGTCCAACATTCCAGCTAATAGTATTGAAGTAGTAAAAATTAAAATAAATGGCATACCAGAAAGGCTTGCGGGAAATATTGGGAGGACCTAGACATGATATGGTAGTTGGCCGAATCATTGTGGTTATTGTATCTATAACCTTAGTGTCCTTCCTTGTTGAAAGGCAAAAGGCAACATTTATGCATAATCTTGGTTTGTATCAAATAAACCCATTCAGCAGAAATCACATCAATGATCAACATTATAAATGTGTGACATTATCTGAACTCCAAGATTATTATCCACGCCCTTCCTATACCACAAGGGGTGAAAAGGAGATTTCTCTCAATCACACATATCCAACCATAGGACAGGAATAGGTACATGAAAGGTGCAATTTCTAAATTCATAACTTGTACTTTAAAAAATGTATTTTACTATGTTGGTTTAGCAGGACAAGTTCATAAACTATTTGTAGTGCCTAACCCTACAATTTGTTTCAAACACTTTTTAATCAAGAACAAACCTTGTGAGAGTTATTTTTGGTCTCCATGACTGATAGTTTGTGATTTCAAATAAATATTATTTTTCAATATTTTAAGGGCCTACTATCTTACCCCTAGGCTTTTTTGCTGGGCTTTCGACTACTCATTAGAAGAAAACAAATTATTTTTTCCTTATTTTCTTACTTTAAAATAACACTTTTGCCAGAATATTGAAATTGTAGGCCTATATTGTATTTGGTGTTTGTTTGTTTCAGCATGGACATCAGAGAAGCCATCAAGGGCATCGATACCAACATCAGTGATGATGTTCTTGAAAGAACGGTACAGCATTTGCAAACAGATGTAGGGGTATGGTGTGTAGAAGACCTTTCACCAATTGAAGCATCTGACTTAGCAGATTTTTTAACGCCAATCCAAAACCGAAGGCTTCTTTTAAAATTATCAAGTAATCTAGCAACTCGTCCTGTATCCGTACCTTCTACCACTTTTAAGTATTCCTATGCCAGAATCTACAACACAAGACCTAAACACCTCTCTTAGTCTCACAACCAAACCACCACACCATCAGAGCCTAACCGGCCTACCAACATTTCAACTAGAAAGTGCAGCCCCAACAATAAATTGGGCAAAATTAACAGCAGATATGTTGGAAGCATTATCCAAAGGAGAAAGACCTAAACCATCTGACCGTCGAGCCATGGTCAGGGATTTTGTTGACAACTTTAGAACAATTATTAAAAAAACAGGCAGGGCTATTTCGTCAAATGTGGCCACAGAATTTTTTACGAAAGTACCCTGCGTCATTTAAAAACCGATTAGATGACGAGAACAATACATCAGTTCACCGCACACTAATAAGGCAACTTGAAACGAGGTCTGGAAAGGTGTGGAGGGATAACAGCACATTATAAAAGAGAACGAGCAAGGAGGATGTGGTGTAAGGAAGAAGAGAATATAGATGATCCAACCACTAGGCCTACCAGCAAGAAGCCTAAATCCAATGACTATGGGTGGGTTCTCTCCAATGACTATGGCTGGTTCTCTAGGAATCAGTGTCATCACTAAAAATTATCCAAGAAGAAATGATGAATGCATTTGGTGCAGATATTACCCAAACCGGATCCGGGGACATAAAAGTTAAGTTGAGTACAACATATATAACGCAAAGAGAGGATATTAACTCAAATATGTAAATGAATAATGTGGTAAAAAAGTGGCCATAGTTATTTGTCAAGAAGTATATGGGGCAACACTTTTTAACTTAAACATGTGTTGATGCTATTAGCTTCTTCAAAGATTTTTTTACTACGCGGGGCTCTCTCCTAACAAAATGTTTACAAGTATGAGCAAAAGGCAGCGAGAGTGTCTGCTCATTGAATCAAAAATGAAGAAAGCAATTGACGAAACGAAAAGCAACTATCTGTCAGTAATTGCTGTCGTCCGAATGATGACGTGTTACTTCAGTGAGGATGAGAGCTCGCTCTCCTGTTGTGTAGAGGTAAGGATATTTCACAGATCACATAGGTACTGATTAGAGTGCACATTATTACGATTCTATGTAGGCCCTAACCTTACAACACTAATAATTTACACTTTTGCTCCAGGAAACCACTACGCCAAATCAAGTTGTAATGACGTCACTGCCGGAGACACCAGTTGTCATCGGACTAGGTATATTATTCCTTGCTGGACTGCGATTCTATAACTCTGACGGAGTTGGACCCAGGCGTTTTCTACCGTAATCGACTCGGTTGTAAGTGATCGACCCAGTTGAGGTCGATATCGTTGCGATATAATCCGTGACAACCGAGTCCGACTCGGCTATATTTGTATAAAATGGTGGATGATAAGCCTTGGCCTACACGTAAACACAACCAGATTTTTAACTTTCTCAAACGAATAACAATAGTATGCTCAAAGAAAACCTACCTTTAGGAAGGGCCTACCCCTAAAAGTCCCGTGCGTTCCCTTTTTTCATGAAATTATACAATTTTAATCCAATTTCTCCCCGATTGGAAATAATACACACATCTATGTCATTTCGAATATTTGACAACTGACTGTGAATCATTTGTTCACATTTGGCCGTCCACGGCCATGTAAATCATACCTTTCGACCTCGACCAACAACAACCGGAACGATTACTGTTACTACAGAGTCGGTCCCGTGACAGAGTTGAACCCGTGAAGTTACTGAATAGGGCCCCTGGTTAACTTACATCCAGTGCGTGGAGCCCTAGGCCTAGCGTGAAAGTAAGGGCCTAGGCCCTGTGTACCACACAGTTGGCATATACACGAGCTTAAGCACGATGTACTACGTGTATTAAAAGTTGAATTAATATAAGGCTACGCTATAAACATGATAATTACTTGTTTGTCATACAGAAATCGAAATGCGGAGTAATAAAAAATACTCGTACATATCAGAACAAAGGTGGATTTCCGAGGTCCGAGGGCACTCAGCAGTTGAGGTATCAGTGCCCATGAGGCTCCTACAGGGGGCGTACAGAAAAGTTAAAGGTTATAACAGTAGAAGTGGGCTTTCCAAGATCACATTTTCATTCTGCGACGAACTCGATGAAATACTGTACACACGAACGCACACAAAAAATCTTGCACCCCAAGGAAACTATTTGATCTTTTTTGGCAGATGATTATGTGCAGTTTCGCTAGTGAATTTCTCGATTGCTTTTTGAAGAATAAAGAGAACAAAAACCTTCCTGTCTGGATTGGATATTGCTTTACGTCTCATATTTGTGCAACTTGGCTGAGAATGAGAATGTTTATAATAAAATCCAGAAGGAACTTCAAAACCACCTGCATGCAGGGATAATTACACGTTCAAGTGAAACTTTACAATGGTGGCGCAGATTTGCTGTGCATTACCCGATTCTTTCCCAATTAGAAATGAGTTTTTTTCTATCCCAGCGACTGAGGTGGCCAGCGAGCGCCAGTTTTCAGCTGCTGGCAACATTGTTTCGTGTAGGCATGAACGCCCAACACCTCACCACGTGGAAGATCTTATCTTCATAAATAGAAATATTATGTAGTAAAACCTAGTGTTAAATGGTCAGGCTTTATTATTGACGTCGTTTAATCTTATTCAAATGTGCAAGTTTTTAAGCCTAGGAGAAAGTGTGATAGCAAAATCAGGGACAACAACGGAGGCGAGCGCAGAGGCAAATCTGAAAGATACTCGTGTAACCAAGGCTTGGGCAATCCCTCAGACAACTGCATCAGTTATGTATCGTCTCTTACTAGATGCGCATGCAGCAGAAGAAAAAAAAACGTATGAATCTCTTGATATATGGACCGAGGATGGAGGATGGATCTAATCATTTAAATCACCTTTAACTAGCTCACTATGTTGATTTTCTGAATCCTATGCCTGCCTACTATAAGGAAAAAGGTTTGAAATGTTGTTGCAAATTAAAACACAGGTTTTAGGCTTTTTAGCCAAACCATTGCATGTGAACCTTAAAGATGAGAGTAGGCTTATAGATTATGTATTTGGAATGGTTTTTTGATAAACAGTAACTAAATTCATTCACATGTTTAAAAAATACCTATGGTTCCTGAGATTGACTGAAATTGATCAAACGTGCCAGTAGGCAAGTTCACAAGAAAAATGACAACTGGTGACAGCAGTGGGATTCACGGGATCACGAGTGGCAGTTTAAGTAAGATACTTGCGGGAGAGCTTTCTCACAGGAGATGTACTTTGAGCGACACACTGGAAAATCATGCCTGAAGTACAAGATATCTTTCAATTTACCTAATTTGAAAAAAGGAAATTTCCCACATCACTTTAGAGGCCTGAAAACTTTGACTATGTAGGTCCGATCCCCAACACAGAATATTATGGCGTTGACCATATGACGTGTAAAGACCGTCAAGAATTTCTGTTGTGGCATGAAGAGCAAAAGAACCAGAACTCCATATTCGACTTCCAAAAGGAAATACCTGCTTATTGTTGTGATGATGTTACCAAATTAAGAAAAGCGAGTTCAACCTTCAGAGCAGAGTTTCTTACAGCAACAGGCATTAATCCCTTATGGGACGCAATTACTGTCGCTGGAGCCTGCATGCAGGTGTATAAAAAGAATTACTTAGAAGGTAACACGATACCTCTTCTGCCGCCTAGAGGCTATAGAATGGCAGACCGCCAGTCTTTTTTGCTTTTTTCTGGTTACGTTAGGTGGCACACAATGAAGGAGTACACATCGAAACTGCTGAAAACGGAAGAGAGGTGAAGTTGCTTGGCCGTTACAAAGTAATCGGATAACACGACGATGGCGCTGGTAATAAGACAGCCTATGAAATGCAGGGGTGTTACTGGCATGGCTGCCCCACTTGTTTTCCTGAACAGGATAAAGTGATAAGCCCGGACACGCAAGACACCATGGGGAAGCGGCTGGAGGCGACACAATCAAAAGTACATCTCCCTCAAATGCGACTTTCGTTGCCATGGTAACGTTACTTTTGTTAAAATGTAATTTCCATCTACACTACTTATCGGATCAAAATAAAATTTACATATTCGTGACCGGACGGACATTCTAAATGATTTGGCCACCTCAGATTTGGTCGCCGTTAAGTTAAAAAAAAAATCGATTCACTTTTGTAACTTTGTAACTTTTTGAACGATTTTGCCACCAAACTAATGGCATTCAATCCAGAACGAAGTTTGTGAATGGTCCAAATTTCAACTCGATCCGAACCTCCGTTCGAAAGTTATGGCGAGACATATAAAAAAAGTGTAAATTTTTTTCCGGCAGAGTCAAAGGGAAACGCTCGCTTAATAATAAGTAGGACTAAAGTACTTTTTATTTCCAAACAAATGAAGATAAAACATTTTAACATTATTTTATTAGAAGTTTGTCTTGACCCTTAACACATTTCTTTTGAATATGGGGTTAACTGTCTTTCTCTGATAACAGGCAATAAGTATTTAGAGATGGCAGTAACATATTGCTTAGTCGATCTGGAGAATCCAGAAACAAACGAAAACTGGACTGATTTAGTACTGATGGTATGGATACGAGATGAAGAAGGCCAAATGTTTTGTTCCTGGCCACCGATATCTATACTAAAGATAGCCATCAAGAAAGCCATTTGTCCTGAGAGAGGTTAGACGGAATACCTTGTTCACAGAGTTTTTAAATCTTTTGGTAAGTAAGCCTAGGCCTAAGCTAGTCAACGTCGTATTAGTAGTAGTAGAAGTAGAATCTATTTGCGTTGCAGCCTTGGCTGCCAAGTCAGCCTCCACGTTGCCAGAGATACCTTATACCAAGGTAAAACACATCTTGTATGATAAAGCAATGCCCATTCACATCGGGTATCGTAAATCCTTCACACAGGGTGAAGCTATTACTGATGTACGACTTAATCGCTGCTCGACTCCATGTGCCACAATATTTTTTGAAGAAAACTTGCTAGAACCAGAGAAAAGAAATCTTCGTAAGACATCAATAAAAAACAATTCGCCTGATTGCAATCTTCCAGCTAGGCCTAGTGAAGATCATTACGCAATAGCGGATTTAAAGTACTTGACACGGCTGGTAGACAAGTTTCCTTGTTCTAACTCATGATCCAATGATATTCTTCCTTACCCAGGTCTGGCATTTCGGTGAACGCGTTTGCGTCCAGTCCGCGCATGACGTAATCAAGATCGGCATTACACAGAATAGTTTGGCATTGCTTCACGGAAGAAGCTGCTAAGGGGGAAACATCAAATGGAAATCTATATGTTGTGACAACTCGTTTCATTGATTTTCTTGCGAATGTCTGAAGAACTAGTTTTAACGTCTCCCAGATAATTAAACTCCATTAAAATATTCCACGGCGAAGTGGCGTGGGGAGCAGGGGGCAATGCCCCCCCCCCCCAAGTTTGGTCCAGGGGGGTGGGACGGGGGGGAGCAATGTCCTCCTCAAGTTTGGTCCAGGGGGGGGGGGGGCAGGGGGGGCAATACTGACGTGAGTTAAATATTATATCCAGATTCCAGATTTTCCGTAGTAAATATGCAAACACAGGTAAAACGAATATGTTTTGCATGTATGCTTCGTGATTACAAACCAAACAGACTGAGACCAACACTGAGATAAAGAAAGCTTCAATAACAAGCAGGACATAATAAAGAGCGACACTGAACCACCTTTCAGTCTGGACAGAACAGACAACCAGCTTCAGTTAACAAACATTAAATATAACGATGCGTGGCCATAGCAACAAAGACTTGCTCAAACAACACATTCAGCAGTAACAAAAGCAGACACATTGAATTGTGGTGGCCGAACAAGACTAAACCGAAACGCAGAGACAAAACACGTCCGCTGACGACAAGAACAACAGACCGACTGCGTACGAGAGACGGCTGTGAGGCAGAGTGCGAGTACAGGTGGTAGTCAAAAGGTGCGGGGCGGCGAGGTCATATCGGTTCTGCACGTCAAGTGCATTAAACTTTGTCAAAATTACGTTGATACTGTAGCACAGAGCTCTGAGAAGTGCAATTTATTAATTGAGAACGATATTTGAAATGTAGCGAGGTTCATCGTGATGATACTACATTGTCGCAGATTTTGCCATATCCATGGATTCCATGGGAAACATGTACAAGAAACCGGTACAATAATTAGCCTTGGATTCAGCATAGGTTTATAAGATAACACAAAATGCTTATTTCATACCCATCTCATTTCATAATTGACCATGTTATTTTTGTCTTACCTAAAAAAAAAACCAGACAGAGGCCCAGAGTTATGCAAAGCACAGTGTAAGAACAGATGTTGTTTTTCATACTAAAAATATCTAATTTTGTATTTTCCTTTATTTGATCAAAGTGGTTCTGACCCTGACTTTAGTACAGTATTGAGTTTTTGCTGTGAACCTACTCAAATGTTCTTTTTTGTTTCAGGCCCTATTAAAAATAGCTGGAGAGGTGCGGCTGGTGAAACCATCAAGGATATCGAGCGCGCCATCCAGTATTGGCTTACCCACACAAACCAACGGATAGCGCGAGACCAAATGAACTTGCAAAGAAATGAAGAAGACGTATAATGCCAACTCGCGCTGTCCGCAACCTGCATTGCAGCCGTGTGATGCAGGCTAGATTATAGCTAGAGAGAATTATTAATGTGTTGCTTATATTGAACTTGAATTTTAAAATGGATGGAAAAAGAAACAGAGTGGGTAATTTTTCACCTCTAGAGAGGAGCTTATGAAAAGTGATTGTGGAGTCATTTACATCAGTAGTGGAAAATAAAAAAAACAATGCAGTGACTTGGAAGCAAAAGTCATCTGCATGGGAACATATTGCCAAAGAATTAAATTGTCAGTGGGGCAGCCCACAGGAGCCACGAGTCACTAAAAATTAAATGGAATGCAATTCAAAAAATGTAAAAAAAATATCACAGCCATAGAAAAGAAGCATATTGTGTTAACAACAACGGGCGCAGGCACTGCCAATCTTCTTACAAAATAATCTGACAGTGAAATTGTGCGCTCCATAATGTCAGTTAGCTTTAAAGGGACTGACGAACGACGCAGTGTGGCTGCGCAGCTGCTGCAAGTATGTATAGACCTAGGCTAGGCCTAGGACTAGTTGTAGCCAAGCCTAGCATAGGCATAGGCTAGGCTATTAGGCATATATCTTAATTAAATCTACAGATAGGCTAAAGTCCTATGCCCTATTGCTTTATTGTCTTGTCACGAACAAAATATTAAATAAAAATTTATTTTCTTAGGTGTGAGCCCATTTACAGAAGAAGAAATCGAAAATGGAGAAGAACGCGTAGATGGAGAATACGATTGGCCTAATGACACACTGAAGACCAACCGGGAGAAATAAGCGTAAGTTCTATGCTACTTTAACACAAAATGGTATCATAATGATTACATACAGCACAATATAGACTAACCTACCAGTTAACAAACCCTAAAATCATTAATTGATTGATTGGATATTGTTTAAAGGGGCTAAAAACCCCAAAAATTATTTTTTACCACGTGATCTATAGCACAATACTACACTTAAATGACCGTTTAAAAAATTATATCTTGTAACTGTGATTTAACACGAATTTTTTAATTTTTTTGATCCAGAAATTGGCAAAAATTGGTGTTTTGGAAAATTTCCTAAATTGGCTTTAACCTGCTTCTTTTTTGGTCCACATAGATACAAGAGCGTAGTACCAATCTAAAATATCCATTTAGAAAATCGTGTCTTAAAAATGTGCAAAAATCTACCCTAAAATACGCAAAAATATGCATTCCGAAATCACACCACGTCTTGGTTAATCACCATATTTTGACCGAACCACTTGCCCAAATTACAAAACAAAATATATTAGATTTACAGACAAGGCTGACGAGTACGTCAATAATGGCCAAAATTTTTTTGGATCTTAATCCTTCAAGGTCATGGGGTATAAAGATCGTCCCAATGTTCCAATGTTATTTCTTATGGGAGATTTTTGCTGATGGGACCTAGCTCAAAATATGTCATGTTTGACCATTTTTGGGGAGGTCATGGTGGCCCCAAAAAAATTTCTGTTAGTTGCTAAATTCATTACTAGTTAGCCTGAATGAAATATATTTTTTGAGTTTAGCGGTTAAATACCCCTTTAACGTCTCATATTTATGCAACTTGGCTAATCGAGACGAAGGGAGGGACGTAAGGGATGACGCGGGGGGACAAGGGGTGGACAGGCCTGTGCTGGTCAGAACCAGCCACAAGCGTATGGGATGGGCAGGGGTTCCCCACCGTCGTGGTCGTCTCCGTGTGAGTCATCATCCGTCCGTCTTGTCATTGTCGTCGCTGTCGGGGAGGTAGTCAAAGGGAGGGGGAAAGTTCCCCGACGACGACCCAGAGCTCGCAATTAGTTTCAGGGAGAAAAATTCCCCTAATGACGGACCAAACCACGAGAAGGTTGCGAGTTGGAATTTGATGACCCTAGAAAATGCCAAATTACCAAATCATAATCATAATCAGGAAAACGTTGCCAACGTCGACATAATGAATAGCAAGTCAACATGCTTCATGGATTTTTATTTTAACTGTCACAGTTTGTCGATTCAGTTGTCAGTTGGAGTCTCAAACTATCATACTTAGAGCAGTCAGTCAACAAATGATGAATGGTCAGCAACACATCACACGTGTCGCAAATCGGAGCAATCTTATCTCTGGTAAAAAGGTAGGCATCTTGCATGGGTGAGGTATGTGTGCCCTATTCGTAGGGGATCAGGATCCATTACTGTCCATCCAAGTCTGAATAGAAGTAGTAACAATAGTCCTAAACAGAATAGGACAGACTCATTACAGGGAACTATTAGTAGCAATAATAAAGATATAATATATGTAAATATACGAAGTTACCGGGCTAAGAAACATTTTATTGAGGATCAGTATGAAGAAGCTAATTATTTTTGGTCATACAGATACACGATTGATAAAAGACATTGAGGAGTGGGAAACAGATATAGACGGCTACACCTCCATTCGAGTAGACTCTGAAAGAGACAACCTTCTTGATTACCAAGATTAAGGTAATAGAAAAGAACAGTGGTAAATTTATATTAAAATTACCAGTGGATATCTCAAAGGTATGATATACTGCCTTATGTACTCATCACCAAAAAAGGGGCAAGGCAAATATTATTCATTTGTTAGAAGAAACAATTGATATAATAGACAATAAAAACTGTATCCAAACCATTGATGGTGATTTAAACATAGATTTGGAATTAATTGTTAAAAGTTGCCATTGGAATCAAGTAGTTAATGGCATCCCTTATCTCTAGTAATACACCTCTGTATTTTGATTCGATTCCAGAACTGATGGAAGATGTTCCAATGTGCGTTTTGTGCACACACATCTCAACATCTGAAGACACACTTGAAGCATTATCAAATTCATAGGAATGCAAGTGCATCTAAATTCCCTTGTGGATTTGAAAATTGTCCATATGTGTTGAAGAATTACTCATCGTTAGTCACACATTTACATCGCCACCACAGGGAGAAGAGGCATTGTTCCAAAGATGTTGGTCAATTGCCGCCTCAAGTTGAACTCAACTCAGCCGACTCGCTTACGTGCACAGTGGACATATGCAAAAAGCAATTTGAATGTCGAGGTCCACTCATAAAGCACCTAAAACATCATATTTCCCAAGGTTGTAGAATTAAGTGTCCCAAAACATCTTGTTGCTCAGCATCCTCGACGGCATGAAATGCCACTAGATCCACGAGATGCTGTTTTCGGAGGCCACACCAATTGCACTTAAACGTATTATGAGGTGAGAGAAGGTGAAAAAATTAACTATTTTGACATCTGCAGTTTGTACCCTTTTATCAACAAGTATGGTCGCTATCCACTGGGACACCCAACAATTCCCCTTTATCCACAATTAAAAACAAACAAAACTCATTTTGCCTCCATTTGCTAAAATATTTTTTCTGTGAATGTGCATGGTCAACCAACTGATTAATGTGATAATATCTGAAAAAGATTCAAATAAATATTTCAAAATATGTTATGTGGATAAGACCAGTTTTGCATTATGCTTGAGATACATTTCAACATTCAACATTTCAACGTGGAATTTTTCCTCAGCTAATATACTTTATCAGCAAGGGCCTATTTGAGTAAAACTTGTACCACTGCAGCTGTTATCTATTTACATGCAATGACATACTTGTAGGCCCAGTTATTTGCAGATGATTTTACCCAGTTGCGCACCCAGGATTTCATCCAGGGGCGAGACCAATCCTGGTCAGCCCCCGAAATTGTTCTAGCAAATCAATTTCTTCGGAATCGGAAATGCACTATTTGAAAGTGACAGTGCTGCTGAATTGGGGTGCCGGGTGAAACTAAGGTTGGGTCTGAAAAGCTGCCACTAGAGCGTGTGGCGGTCATAAAAGTAAAGCACAACTCAAAAATGAAAAAATACCGCAAAACGACCACGGTGCTTAACTCAAGACGCAACAAGGTGTTTTGATTTATTTATTTATTTTATTTATTTGTTTCAATATTATTTTTGTCAAAATGTTGTTATTTTGTTGTTAAGATATAATATTTAAAGTGAAGAACTTTGAATATAAATTAAATGTTGGTGCTTGTAAGGGGTTCTGAGGGGGGGGGGGGCTTTAGCCCCAAAAGCCCCCCTCTACCGAATCATTGTCAGGAATTTCATGACAACCGGCCAAAAGAAAATTATTCGGATGAAGCGAGAAAGTGTTAATCCGGTCAGTGTATTTTGTTCTGACAAGTTTTGTTTACCAACACCGGTTCTCTCAGTGATATCAGACAAGTTGGCTTCTGATGTCCAGACCTGCTGTATGCTAGAAAACACCACTGTGAATGAACCATCCGATGTGATTTTGTGTGGGTGGGGGTGAATAGTTTTCCTATTCATCGTCGAGGCTGAAAATTGTCATTTGCGTCTTGACATTCAGTCCAAAAGGTTGTGTTCTGAAAATGGACCGTATTTTCCGTGAAGTGCAGGGTAAACGACATGGTTCGAAACTGTTTCATATTCGTGATGGGTATTTTTTCCGATTTAATCGGGCAACCGAAGATGGTACGTGATACTTACACACACAACACAAGTGTTACACAACGGGGTGTAATGTGCGATGCGTTATACAACCACTTCGGAACGTTTTCGAAGAGCCAGCCGCCAGTGGTCCAGTTCATACCCATCCTGCAGTGCTGCAGAAGGAGGACAACCTACTCTTCAAACAATCATTGAAACGGCGAGTGTCATCGATGTCTGGTGGTATGCGAGGCCACTTCGACGCCGAAAGTGAGTTGATAGTAACAAACAAATCAATTCGATTATTATTTAGATAAAATCTGTGGCTAGGTGCTAAAAGGGCCAATGTCAGAAGAGGGATGTTTAAAGGGTAGTTTGGGTTAACCCATATCACTATTATTTACCCCGACTTGACAAACATGACAGAAACTGTACCATCAACATCATCCTTTTGGGCTTCATTTGACCAAATGGTGAACAAAGAAGAAGAAAATGGTCAAAATAGCCTTATGTCATCACAGCAAGAGATGAGGTGATTCTTAACAGATCCTGCAGTATCAAGGACACTAACCCTTTTTCATGGTGGAAGACAAATGCTGGACGATTCCCCAATTTACACAAACTTATCCGACATTAAAATAAGATAAGGCTGATGAGGAAATTGCCCAACCGCAGACCACTTCCAGATGTAGCAATAGGCCTGGCCCTATGCCTACGTCTACGCCGGAGGAAGACAGATAGGTAAGCTCTATATAAATGTGTGTTTGCCTATGCCTGCATTTACATTATTATGAAATCATGCTTCCAGGCGCCTGGTAGAGATAAGCCCCATTGACCTTTAAATCCATACCGTCAAATATTTCATCAATCACTTCCTTTAACCTAGCATAAGAAAATAGGCTTCATCTGTGTTGCATTCTGTCAATATATAATTCTTTACAACGATAGGTACTAGTATGTAGTTAGAAAGAAATATTTTTTAGTATGTTATCTAGGGGTGTGCGAATCCTGATTATTCGTTTCAGTTTTGGTTAGTAAAATATACGTTATTTTCGGTTTGGTCCCATCTGGCGGGAAAAAGCTGTAAAAGCTCACTGAGGATAAAATCTGACATGGCTACCGGGGGGGCCTAAGAAAGCGGCAAATTCTAATAGTTATTGTTGTGTGCTCCAGTGCAAACCCAAAGCGTCAAATAACAGAAATTTGTCTTTCCATACTTTTCCTATGGAAACAGAACTAATTCCGTGGAAAAACTATATTGGTTTGACGGAAAAAGTAGACAGACGTCGGCTATATGGGTGAACCACCTGAAGATAGGCAAACCTGTAAGCAAATTTATGGTTGTGTGTTCTTTACATTATTGTAATGAAGATTACCTGCCGACAATTCCTCACGTCCATGTGTTGAGGACATTCTACTAAAATGTGCTTAACAGTTAAAATCTCACCACACTGCGTACAGGGGGGTGGATCTTTACCTCAGGTATCCTTGAGTGTTGAGTGAGATGTGTGTCTGATGCGTAGACGGGTCAGAACAACCTCTTCCGCCGAGAAGACCGCCTTGAAGAGATCCAATGCAAGGGGTAACATTGTCTTTTATTTCGCGAAAGCATGTAATCCTCATGCAAGCACGCCGCCGACAGCACGGCTAGGCTAGTCCCGCTAGGGCTAGGCCCCTAGGCATTGATTGAGCTAGCCCTAGGTCTAGTTAGAGCCTTACAAAATCTCTAGGCCAAGGCCTGGCCTACCACCTAGACTAGCATTGAGGCCTAGACTAGAAACGAGAGGCCTTAGCCTAGGGAGCTCTAGGCCTAGCAACGTTTGAGATTTGTACGGCGTAGACCTAGGCCCTAGGTCAGCTCAAATAACTACAGAGTTGGTCAACCTAGACTAGGTATTCCTTCCACCATACTTAATTTTCCAAACCCAAACTCATTGATTTGATTGGATATTGCTTTACGTCTCATATTTATGCAACTTGGCTAATCGAGACGAAGGGTGGGACGTAAGGGATGACGCGGGGGGACAAGGGGTGGACAGGCCTGTGCTGGTCAGAACCAGCCATAAGCGTATGGGGAGGGCAGGGGTTCCCCCACGTCGTGGTCGTCTCCGTCTTTGTCATCATCCGTCCTTGTTGTCTTTGTCGTCGCCGTCGGGGAGGTAGTCAAAGGGAAGGGGTTCCCCGACGACGACCCAGAACTCGCCATTAGTTTCAGGGAGTGAAACTCCCCTATTTACGGGCCAAACCGCGAGAAGGTGTCGAGTTGGAATTTGAAGGCCCTTATTAAATGGATGATCTTGGCAAGCGTAAGGGGTTATTGGCAAAAGCATTTTCGACGAGTTTTGCCACCTACTAAATCGGCAACCAGCATTACGTTTGCTGGAACAGCATCTGGAACACTACTCCGGCGTACGTAGTGGGGAACTATTATTTGGGAGTGTAATTCTGGACATCGGGATAGGAAGTTACTAAAGTGGTAAGCCTCTGTACACTCCCCCGCCACAAGGCGGGAGTGCACAGGACACAGTGAGATGGAGGAACAAAGAAAATATTAACTCCAGTTGTTGATGGCCTCGTATTTCATATTTACGCAACGAGTGGTCTACTTATTTATTAAACGTCTTCTAATCAGTTTCTGTTACCCTTCCTGTATGACTGTGAGTGCGAGCTACTGTGATACCAATTGCCATTTATGAAACTATATGTACTAGGAAGCTTGCAAACGCTTTTCAGGCGCGTTGTTGGATGAGCGTAATTGGTGCATTGAGATGCCATGTGTTATGCAAATTTTCTGTTATTCTGTGAAAAAATCATTACTAAGTCGTAGAAAATTTTAAAAAACGAAAAAAATCGTAATTTAAAAATGAAAAAAATTTATTGGATATTGCTTTACGTCTCATTAAGCGAGCGAAGCGAGCGTTTCCATTTGACTCTGCCGGAAAAATTAGTCACTGGTTTTGTTTTTTTTTTTTTTTGTTTGTTTGTTTGTATGTCTCGCCATAACGTTCGAACGGAGGCTCGGATCGAGTTGAAATTTTGACCATCCGCAAGCTTCGTTCTCGATTGAATGCCATTAGTTTTGTGGCAAAATCGTTCAAAAAGTTAAAAAGTTACATTAAAGTTAATCGAAAGTTTTTTTTTCAAACTAACCGGCGACAAAATCTGAGATGGCCAAATCATTTAGAATGTCCGTCCGGTCACGAATATGTTAATTTTATTTTGATCCGATAAGTAGTGTAGATGGAAATTACATTATAACAAAAGTAACGTTGCCATGGCAACGAAAAGACGCGCGAAGTTTCTGATGCACTGCCACCTAGAAGTTATCAAAATACTTTCGAGAAAGCAGTCTATTATTTGTCACCAAAGAGTTTAAATAGTTTTCCCAAGGAGTCAAGGTCCTCTAGATGGCGGTGGATTTTATATTTTATCCACAAAGTAAAGGTTTACACACGGGTTTACCCAAATACCTTGGCAATAATAAATAATACTGGAAACGCGAACGTCGTAAATTTTAAAATTTAAAAAAATGTGCAATGTGGGTCTAGCTATAGCACGTGCTCGCTTATCAACGCGTCCAACTGAGCGTTTCCTAGTATTTATGCAACTTGGCTAATCGAGACGAAGGGAGGGACGTAAGGGATGACGCGGGGGGACAAGGGGTGGACAGGCCTGTGCTGGTCAGAACCAGCCACAAGCATATGGGGAGGGCAGGGGTTCCCCCACGTCGTGGTCGTCTCCATCTGTGTCATCATCCGTCCGTGTAGTCATTGTCGTCGCCATCGGGAAGGAAGTCAAAGGGAATGGGAAAGTTCCCCGACGGCGACCCAGAGCTCGCCATTAGTTCCAGGGACAAGAACTCCCCTAATCACGGGCCAAACCACGTGAAGGTTGCGAGTTGGAACTGACTCTTAATCTTGCTCGTGAGAATATTAAGTAATTTTAGTCACCAAGCACAGAACTGCAGACGAGGCATGGACTGATTAGATTAGATTAGACTGGACAGAAAAAGCACAAAAGTGATTATAGTGAGATGATGAGTACTTCCCCGACAAGCAGGGCAGAATAAAGAGAGAACTTAATCTAAACCAAAATGACTATTGCCTGAATTTAAGAAACAATAATCAGAATGATGCGAGGACCCAACAGCCAATACTTGCTCAAACAACACACTCAGCAGCAATAGAACCTAACTCCTTGTACTGTGGATGCCCTGTAAGAACAGAATAAGAGCGGTCACAAAACACGTCCGCCTACGACAAGAACAACAGGCAGACTGCGAGGCGGGCAAGGCTCACCACACCGCTGCTTGGTGGTGGTAGTTAAAAGGTGCGGGGCGGCGAGGTCATATCGATGTTGCACATTAAGTGCAATGGAAGTTTCTAAAATCGTATTTACACATGGACTCTGGTGTGTAATCAATTGGTAGAGAGTGATTGAGTAAATGTGCAGAAAGGTTTATTGTGACTATACTTAATTAAATAAAATAAATAAATAAATTGTATTTAGAGTCTACCCACTCAGTTATATAACTGGTTTTCAGTGGGGGACTTTAAATCAAAGCGACTAAGCCAACCCTGTAGGCCCCGACGCAATCGACGAGTGAGCGATAATCAACCAAAGATCGTTATTTTTAATAGGAAATATAGCAATCAGTGGTATGGACAGTGCGAACACCCGCGAATCAACGCCAGAATCAACAAGGCCGATTCAGCACAACTCTGAATTTATTATTTGCTTCGTTGCTAGGACGGCTCCAAAGTCACCGTTTACAAACTCCTAAGACAAGAACTGATGGACTTAAGTCCAAATCAGAAGTTAAAAAACTTCTGACTATGGCACAAATTGTCACAGATATTGATATTTGAGTCATTATGTAGCTACTCACCTACGTGAAATGCACAGTGTAAGCTTACATCACGTCACACACAACACTAAAACAAACACAGGGGTAATCGAGATAAGAAAATTGCAGTGAACACTGTTAGGAATTAACATTATTACTGGGCGACCTGTCTTGTCATGGGAAAGGTTAATCAAAATCAAATTAACATTAAAAATTCGAAAACATATTTCTTTGTTTTCAGAATAAGGTTAATAACTGTCTTGAATGATGGTATAAATATTCTAATGGCTTCAATATGCCCGATATAAAAAATATATCCACATAGATTCAGAAATATTGTTTTATTAGTGAAAAACAATTAGATAATCCAACTCATCAAATTAAATAGTTATAAGAATCCATTCTCGATCCCGGGTTGTCCGACCACCATCTACTTACCCTCAATCTATCTCTCTCAAAATTTGACATGCCCGAGAGTAAGGTTGAAGTGGACGAAGAATAAAATGAGCCGCCTTGGGAAGACATCGACCAGAGTGCACCAAGGGAACATCAGATTGAAGAGTAAATAATATGTGACGTTGAAAAAGAAGAAAAAAAACAGAAAACCAAAAAAAAATAAAAAAAAAATAAAACGGAAAAAAAGATGCTTCATCAAAATCCAACTCGCAACATTCTCGTGGTTTGGCCCGTGATTACTGGGGGAATCCCGGAACACAACCTTCTCCCGACGAGAAAGTAGGGAAGTAGGGGGTCGTACCTTCAGTACAAGGGAAGGCACACACTACACAGGATGTTATTCTGTTGTGCGTCTTAACAAGACATTACCTGACAAGCATGGAAGAATAAAAAGCAAAGGAAACCTTCCAGTCTGGACAGAACAGACAACCTCCTGAAGTTAACAAACATTTAACAGAACAATGTGAGGACACAACAGCCAAGACTTGCTGAAACAACACACGCAGCAGTAAGACGAGCTATATCACACTGACCAAACATAAACCTCACGGGCTGTATGGACGGAACAAACGGGGCGAAATACCGAGATAACAAGCACTTGACTGACAAGCAATAGAGAAAAAGAAGTAAAAAAAAAACTTTCAGTCTGGACAGAACAGACATCCTAGTAACGGTAACACACACAAAACAAAACACATTCAGTAGTAACACAAGCCAAGTCCTTGTACTGTGGAGACCGAACAAGAACAGAACGAAGACAAAACACGTCCACCTCCGTCAAGAACAACTGACCGACTGCGAGTGCGAGACTGCCGCTGCGCTGTGTACTGTAGCCTGTGTAGATGACAGTCAAAAGGTGCGGGGCGGCGAGGTCATATCGATGTTGCACGTCAAGTACATGGAAATTATTCAAAATCGTATGATGACACTAGCACATGGATCTCCAAGAGTCCAAGATGTATAAAAATTGGTTGCGAGCTATATTTAAAAGTGTAGTGAGGTTCATCGCGACGATGCTATATTTTCGCAGATATTGGATGCAAGCAGGTTGTTTAGGATTATACTAGAGTCACTAATGAGAGCAGAACGCTTATCGAATGGGTAGTAACAGATTGTGGCAATATTAGAGTTGAGGTATTAAATACACCCAACATTACTGACCATAGCATACTAATAATAAAAGGTGGAATAAAAAACAGCAGTGATCTCTCTAAGAATGCAAATAACTGTGGTATGAAAAGAAATTGGAAAAATTATAGTTAAGAGATCTACAGTGTAACGGAACGGGCCTACAGCTGCCCACCCCACTAAAATTTTATTGTTTTAATCTGCATAAATGTAATTAATTCAAACACCCCCCGGGTGAATAATCAATCAACCCCTTCAGTGTTGATCGATTATAAATAATATGTGAATCTATGGTGTTATGTAGCCCATGTATGTTGTGCCCCTAAGGCAACGGGTGCATACAAGGTTGCTGCACTGGCCATCATGTTGGAAACTTGGTCAGCTAGCGAGCAGAGAAAGCCAGTCTTCACAGAGGAATTTCTGAGAATCTGCTAAAAATAGATCGCTTGCCAGGCTGTCAAGCGTATTTAGGTAGCAACCCTGTGTAAAATGTGATGTTTTTCGAGCGAGAGCAACGACTAGTTATATTTTTGTCAACTGTGAAGGTTTGAATCTAAGAGAGGCGTGACCCCATTGGTGGAGGCTTGCAAAAACCTCCCCCGCTGGCCAATCAGGGTCGCCGGCTCTAGGGAACTGGTGAGCTACAAGATAGCGTCCCTATGCGAGGTCAGCTCGGACACTCACGCGCTAACCACCTACCAGTCAACAGTGCAGTTTGTGTGTTGTGTGAAAATTCACTAAAAGCTATCGCAAGCGTGTGATTCTGTCGCGATGTCAAGGCAACGCAGATATAGGCGGATAGCCAGTGTTTTAGTGCGTATGGAGTGATAGTTTGTTTGATTTTACCTAAAAACCACCGCGTGTAAGCCGACCAACAAGCGACCCACGCCATGGGTCCCTGAGGAGAAGCTAGATGGCATCGACGACCACGGCTATGTCAAGGTAACTCGACTACAAGGACTCTTCCTATCCCAGCTCATCCTATCTAATATAATGTATTCCGTGTTCCATATTACTGTTCCGTGTATTATCCTGTGACCACACTATGGGTCCAGCGCCTACGCTAGCAACCATGTGGGAGGCCTATGTAGCCACGCCGGCCAGGCAAGGCCACTGTTCCTTTCCTTCCCCTGCCAGGCTACAGGCATAACCTAGACGCCGTCAACCAAGGTCGCCTGAAGAGATCGACGCCCTCGACGCCTTATTCGCGCTTGGACATTAAACGGATGTTCCATGTGCCGATACATGTGAGGTAGGGGCAGTCTACACGGGATTGTACGAGGCCGTCCCTTCGTCAGGACGCCCTCGTCCGCCGCTCCAAGCCTGCAACTTTCCCCCCCTCCCTTCAGCATTCCGACCGCATCAAGCCGACGCGTCAAGACTGCGATGGTTGTGAGAAACGAGTAATGATGGGACTGAGCTGAGAGCTGAGAGGATGAGTACAAACCAATTTGGCCATTATCTATAACTAACCTTTGTAAAATTTCAAGTGATCTTGTAATGTCTTGCTATGTCAACATAATCATTTAATTTGCTGGATCCAGTTTCAATTGCCTAAATTTCATAATGTGTCATGTGTAACGTTGCTCTACATAAAATTGTTTTCCAACAACAGTTTTGTTTCCTAGCAAAACTAATTTTATCCCGCTATCTCATACCATTTGCTGTCCATTACATTCAGTTATTTCAGGCCTTCAGCCACCCTATTGCAACCACTATTAGCTCTAAGTAGACTAGGCATTCCAGAGCGCGCCGACCCAGAGGAGGTAGCGGCCGTCCCGCCGTGCCACTCATCAGAGGACCCGGCGTGGTCCTGGTAAGCCCTGGTACATCAGTGGTACGGGTGTACCCTGGTGAATGTTGTGCAAGGGGGCGCAACACATTGTCTCGTCGGCCATTTCAATAAACAAATGTTTTCGAGCTAGAGATTTCGCAATTAGATTTCTATTTTATTACATGTCCTGTATAGTGGCTAGGCTTGTGAGTGAAATAGTAATCAAGGCGCCCAACCCCATGAAAGTCACACCCGGTGACAAAGCCTTCCTCCCATCAAATCATATAAATATAAGTAATATCTTAGTTTGTTGTTGTCTAAACATAGGACCTAAGAGTCGATCCGCCATAATTGGCGCCCAGGCGTGGAGCTTCGAATGTCACTGCGGCACGAGAGTACGAGTCTTGTGTTGACTGAGCTTAGGCGTAGGACGTGGGTCCAACCAATTGTCTTTGACAATTGGCGCTCCAACTGCGGGGCACGATTATAAACCACGATACGAGAGTAGGCGTCGTGTGTGACTGAGTAGGCCTAGACATAGGAAGGTGACGAGTCATTGTACGGAGCTACAATCAACGCAGTACCGTGGGAGGCGGGCTAGACACGATAGCGAACTCGAGGCTAAATATCCTAGTTGTTTACTTTGTGATCAGCCCTAACTGGCGCACAAAGCAATTTGCGAAATGGCGAGCGAGAACAATAAAATACCGGAAGTAGTGGAGAGCGCGGAGGAGAAGCGCGAGAGAGTAAGTGCGGAGGACCGGGCGAGCCGGCGGAGCATCGCGGTGCCCAGCATGATCGCTGAGCCAGACGCGGTGTACGTGCGAGACTCGGAGAGCGGGGAACCCGAAATCCTGCGGGATTGTTCCTTGATCGTCGAAGGGGACGAGGAGCAAGCGGCCGCTATGGCAAATGACGCGGAATTCGCAACGAAGGGCTAACTACGAGTACAGTTCGAGAAATTCGAACACAAGATTCTAGGAATTATGGATAGTAATTTCGAGAAATATCGTAGGGAGGCAGCTGAAGCCGCGGAGCGTAGTGCAGCCGAGAGAGCCCGGGAACACGCAGACAATCTGGCTAGGGAAGAGAGGTTCTTCACCAGGTTGCTGGCAGCGCAGACTCAAGGCTACGAGCTTAGAGACGCCGCAGATAGGGCGAGAGATCAGCGTCTAGACGCACTAGGCCTTAAGATCACCGCGCAAGCCGACTCAGCTAGGGAAAGTCTGAATACGCAGACAGAGGCCCTAACCGCCAAAATCACGAATTTAGAGGAGCTCGTGCGTCAGGCACAAGGGACGCAGCGTACCGAGCTAGGTAGGCTAGAAGGGGACATCAGGACCGAGGTAAACCAGCTAAGCGCGAGCGTAGCAAATGAGCGCGAGCGAGTGACGCAGCTGGATAAAAGTAGGGCAGAGCAAATGTCGGGGCTCGAAACCGGTTTGAGAGACAGCCAGACCGAAACCTGCGGGATTATAGCCAGCCTTGCAGCAGACGTCGACGGTCTAACCGGCAGGGTGGACGCGGTCGTGACCCAAGTCACCACGGCGGAGCGCACGAGAGTCGAGTCAGTCGACGGCGACGCCATCGACAGGCGAGTAGCCGAGGCGAGCGGAAAATGGAGGCGAGAGTATGATGCGCGCGCAACGGCGCTTCGCGCAGAGATGGAGCGGGCACTAGCACAGCCACGAGAGCGTGCACCCGGCTCAACGGTAAACGAGGAGGTCGACGAGCGTGCTTCGTTGAAGTATGAGATGTTTGTGGCAGATAGGCTGGCCAAAGAGGGCCTAAGTTTCAACAATGAGGCTTCCGGCATGCACACGAAGGAGTTTATGCGCATACTAGAACGGCGTTTCGCGGCCTACCGGGTAGACGCGGGTTCGAGAGTGACCCTGGCGACGCAGTGCTGTGGAGGGACCGTCCTCGAGTGGGTGCGAGACACCGACTTCGCCGACTTTAAAAAGTCACTGCTGGACAAATACTGGGGCGCGATGGAGCAGAGCCGCCTGATCCAACACCTGGGTTCAGGGAAAGTTTGTGGTGGGCTCGGGGCTCATGTCGAGTTATTGCCGGAAACTAATACGATTGAACAGCTTTCTGGCCAACCCCATTGATGACAGTTTATTAACTGCGAACCTGCGAGGACAGTTCATTGATCCCATCGGGATGGCGCTGTTACCTGCAGCAGATTCACCGGAGGAACTGGTGCGCATACTCGTGCGCATGGAAACGGAAAAAATGAAGTTGGCCAACCCTGATAGTGGAGTTGCCAGTAGTGAGGCCAATCGAAATGGGGGTCCAAACCACACAACACCGTCGGGCCAATATCGCGCGAAAAACACGTACCGCGGTAATGCACGGGCATTGAACCCGGGAGGTGGAGGCAATGTCGCCCGCACCGCTGATCTGAGCAACCGGCCGAACGCGACCGGAAACACCCGAAGTACACGCGAAGACTTCGGCGCTCCAGCGAGGGAGAGAGAACCACCACGAGGCGGCCGAGAGCAGGGAGAAGCAACCAGCACCGGGGCTACGGCACGTGGAGTGTACAATCAGGCACTGACAGCTGTCAATGACGCCGGCGGTCTGCCGAGGCTTAACGCGACGACGGAAAATCGGAGGTAGCCGAGACGGAACACGGCCACGTCTCGACCCAGGGCTTAACTCATAGTCGTGTAGTGGATAGATATGTAAATACAGTATTTAATAACCCTCGTGAAGAGTTGCTCGCTGAAGACGCTAGTGACAGGGACCAAACTAATAACTTCCCCCCGTGCATAGAATGTACACTAGGCGCGGATGGCGTTGTAGTGTCAGCACTCCTGGACACCGGAAGTGAGGTCACGTGTATGTCCGAGTTATTCTTCAATGAACTCATCGCGAGGAATCCCAAGTTAACTGTGTTACCTGTAGTTGGAGTGACGGTGCTAGGGGCTACCAGCAAACGAAGCAAGCGGGTGACCAAGCAGGTCCTACTCGAGCTGTGTATCGACGAGAAGGTTTGCGAAGTGACGTGCTTAGTAGTCACAGACTTAGTACGTCGTCTGATACTCGGCATTGACTGGTTTTACCAAAACAAGGTCAACATGTGCTTTGCCACCGGTCAACTGGTAGTTAACCAACACACGGTGCACCCCTCCTTAGTAAATATGAACTACGGAGTAACCCTAGGGACAGGAGAAAGATCGATTAATTCGATTAGAGTGGAAATCGAGGAGACGCCGATACGGGAGGCCCTGGGCAGATGCTCTCTACGACCCCCAGTTTCCATTTGAGAGGAGGCAGACGATCATCTCGAACAAGGCACACAATTCCCGGTTGTAGGTTGTTGTGGGAAGTGGACCATTTCTGTCGTTGTTGGAGTCCGTTAAGGTAGTCCCTTGACCACATTTTCCACAACTGCTGGTGCATATGTTGGACTCGTTGCCAACGTGATAACTGGTTGATTGTCGACATATTAAGTAAGTCTGGCTCAGGTAGGCTTATTAATGGAGCGCCTATGAGAAAATGACCTGGACTTAAAAACGTTGGATCATTAGGATCGTTTGACAAAACGGTAAGAGGACGAGAATTCATACATGCTTCAATTTGAGAAAGTAGAGTAGCTAATTCTTAAAACGTCAGTGTAGCCGTCCCTACCACACGTTTCAAATGAAATTTCATGGACTTCACTGCAGCTTCCCAGAGACCACCAAAGTGTGGTGCACTGGGCGAAATGAAGTGCCACGTAAATTGTTCTTTAGCAGCATATTCCTTGATCTGATCGCAGAACGATTTGGTAAGGAACAGCCCACGCAACTCTTGAAGCTTACCGTTTGAGCCCATAAAGTTCGTAGCATTGTCACTGTAAATGTGTTGACACTTGCCTCTTCTGGCTGTTAAGTTTCTTAACGCTGCTATAAAGGCTTCAGTCGTTAAATTACTCACTAGTTCCAAGTGAACAGCTTTTACTGCAAAGCATACAAATATCGCAACATAGCATTTAATTGTAGTTTTGCTGCGTACTGATCCAGTCTTTATTGAAAAAGGACCAGCATAATCTACTCCTGTGTTCACAAAAGGACGAGATGGTTGAACACGGGCTTTAGGTAATTGACCCATCAATTGTTTGGATGTTGATACCTTCAGTTTGAAACAAGGTAAACATTTGTGAATGCAATTCTTGATAACTTGTTTTGCTCTGGGGATCCAATAATGCTGGCGCAATGATGCAGTTAACAATTGCGGACCAGCATGAAGTAGCTTGAGATGTTCAGAATTGATTATCATTTAAGTAAGATTATGATTTGGTGGCAGAATTAGTGGATGATTGTTATCGTATGGAAGTTCTGAATTATTTAGTCTCCCACCGACTCGCAGGAAATTTTCATCGTCTAAAAATGGATGAAGATTTAACAGTAAGCTTTTCTTTGAAACTTGACCATTGTCTTGAAGCTCTTGAATTTCACGAAGGCCAACATCTTTTTGCACACATTTAATGCAAATTTTGAGAGCAGATTGCAGCTCCTCAACAGATAGCACACCCAACTTTCTTGACATCGAATTCTTACAATTGAAGTTGAATCGCAAACAATACGCAACTACGTGTGTCAGTTTCGAGAGTGACGAGTATTTGGAAATAATCTCGGTTGTTACAGTATTAGTAACTTACATGGTGTTGACAATTCTACGTTTTTCGGATATGGAATTGTCAGCACTGTTCAATGATGGGACGGATGAGGGCCACGATAGAGAAGGTTGCTGTAGCCAGTCAGGTCCGTGCAACCATATATCAAGTTGTTGTGTTTAAGGATCGGTTCCTCTTGAAATAAGGTCTGCTGGATTGTGTTTTGAAATTACATGTTTCCAATCCTTAACATTAGTATATTCTTGAATTTCGGATACTCTGTTCGCAACAAATGTTTCTCATCGATTTGAAGACGAGGATAACCATGATAGAACAATGGTTGAATCCGTCCAAAGATGTGTGCTGTCAATCTTAAGGTTCAAGATTGGTTGTGTTTTTTGTACCAGTTGCGCTAGTAACAATGCGCCACAAAGTTCTAAACGGGGCAGAGTTGCCTTTTTTACAGGTGCTACTCTTGATTTTGAGCACAGTAGATGAATACTAACTTCATTTTGAACATAGACGGACCTGAGATATAAACACGATCCATACGCTCGTTCTGATGCAACTGAGAAACCATGAATCTGTATGTCTATGATTGGTGCTTTGCATAGAACTAATTGGTCAATTTCAATGTTGGCAGTGGCAGCCAATCTAGCATTTGCCGACATTCTACCACAGTCGGGAGGCCGGTCATCATGGAAACTCCACCCCGCAGCCATGCAACCATCATATGTACGGGAAGCCCATCAGACAAAGGTAGGGTTATCGACCACACCTGTTTCCTTCTCGGCCCCAGCACCAGTAGGGGGAGACGGTGATCAGGGACGTGTACCTGCCTCGTCCAGCCTTACTCGACGCAGAAAATAGAGAAGGCAATCCATAATCCAAATTTGCTGGACTTGCAATGCTCCCAGGCTTATCTTTACGAGGTGCCCACAAACGAGCGCTCGTATGTCAGTAAACAGGCGCCTGTAACCACTAACCC
>JAMZAV010008985.1:0-25931 GCA_024449915.1 Sweltsa coloradensis | reverse complement strand
TAGTAAACACGGTAATTAGTGATGTGAGTTACCAGATGTCGTAAAAGGTAAATTTTTCAATTATATTCTAAAGAATAATAGGACCCGATTGGAGCGGAAGTGACGTTTTTTTAAATGCTGCTGTGGGAAGAGCCCTGGCTGGTGTAAGTTTTGAGACATTTTTGTGAAAAATTGGATGAAACACTGATGTTTATCGTCATTAAAAGGGACATTTTGAAAAAATTTAGCATAATTACTGCAAACTATGTCACAATAAAATCATATAGGCGGAGCCTTTTAAATTTTGAGGGCGAAGCGAAGACTTCAACTTTCCTGTTTTTTTTTTCACTTAAAAATACCCAAGAAAATAGCTCGGTTTTGTTTTTTTTTTATAGTTTTTCTGTCTGTTTGTTCGCACTCCGGGCAAACGGCATAGGGCCTATGCGATTTTGATAAAAATTGGAGGAACCTTCGTTTCTCTAAACTTAGACTTCCACTTTTGGGTAAAATCAAAAGAAAATTTTTCTGAGAATATGACTTTACGATTTATTTTTTTAGTGCGAATTTTGTTGAACATTTGGGCCGATTCGACCAAACGGGTGGGCTAAAACGTTCATATTCTATGAATAAGGTAAGGTTATGTACCAGTATGCTTTTGAAGAAAAAGTTGAAAAATATCCAGAAACATAAAAATAAAGGTTAAATTAAGTTTTTTAGGATCAATACAATTAAGAATAACACTAGAAATTTGACAACAATCACTGCAATGCATTCAAAAAGCATTTGAAAAGTAAGGATCCCACTCAAACTAAAAACTTACAAAAAGCTCATCCATCAACGCGACTAAAAAAAGCATTTGCGAAGCTTCCTAGTTTTTAACTGTGTACATGACTCAAAATGTCACGGCTGTCCACAGAACAGTTAATGGTAGATGGCAGAAAGATAGGCCTTGTTTGATAGCTGTCACTTGCTTTTGTTTGTCCGAAATTTAAATTTGGGTTAACGCAACAATCGATAACCAAAAAATAGAATCAGGTCTATGCTTTCGGATTTAAAAGCAAAGTGGCTGACATCTGGTGAGCGAAGCGCGAACCCGCCGGAAAAGGGCATGGCGTTGAGATATGGCCGCTCATAAGTATGTTTTCCTATGGCACTTGTAATGGATCACGACTGAAAAAAACCTCAATAAAGACAAAACTACACCACCAATTTTTGAAATTGAGTTTGTAAGTCTAGTGGAATATCTGTAGCCACATCGATACATCCTAGATAGGAAAATGTTAATGAAAATAAGCGTGAAAGTTGAACTTCGGGAACGATAACATTTGAAGTAACCCGGAGTAGGGTGGGAAAGGGTTTTCGTCGGTTTAATGGGGGATAAAAATTGTAGGGGACGTTTAAATAGTATTAGATTATAATTAAACTAACTATGAATGAAATAAAATGGTAAGATTGTTAAAAACACGTGATGATGGAGCATCAGCTTGTCATAAGTTCGTTCATTTCTAGGCCTGCAAGTGGGCGTGTATACACACAGCTCTCAATGTAGGATGTTTTCGTCACTTAAATCGCGAAAAAATACTGCAGGTGACGTTAAATAGTGTAAGATTATATTAAAACTATCTATGAATGAAATAAAATTGCAAGATTGTTAAAAACATGCAATGATCGAGCATCAGCTTGTCATAAGGTCGTTCATTTCTAGGCCTATAAGTGGGCGTGTTTTACACACACCCCATCAATCATTTGTTTGATATTTTCGAGCCTGCTCGCAGCCACTTAATGTAATATAGGTCCCAAACTAACGCTGGTCAATACAATAATATTACGCCCATGGAGAAAAGATTCTGATAACAATTTTGAGGCACGAAATTGTTTCTCATACGTCGTTCTCAACGTTCGTAGGAGGACCTAGGCCCTAGCTGCGAGTTTCCGAGTTTAGCACCACCAACGACGTACGTTAGTTTACGGGAAACAGCTTTTTTCCGAATAAAAGGGTTAATGAAATGGCTGTAGGTCTATATATTAGAAATTACACGGATGCAAGTAAAATCATTTCCTAAATTTTGTCACACAAAGGCCCGGATTTATTCTGGTTTTGTAGGAAATGAAATCGGGACCGACGGGAAAAGTTTGGCCTAAATTGACTCTTCGGAAAAGGAAATTAAATTATTTCAATGAGTTGCAGGATGACTTTGAACATCACAACAGGGGTAACTAATGTCATAACATTAATTTACATCCTAATTACATATCACAACATTCACCAACGATTGATTGTTGAGCATTCAAATCGTCAGTTTATACACAGCTGCTTAGGGAAGGACTACTCCTAATCAACCCTTGAAAATCCCACTCGCACGCTCGCATTTTGCGAGTGACAATTTGGCTCTTGCGAGTAACTTTTATGGACGTGCTTCAAAATATCGTTTTTGCGAGAATTTGAATCGAGCGCCGATTCATGCCGCCGACTTGTGGCAGTGTGCTGAGTATGCCCCCCCACCCCCTCCTGCCTAACCACTTGTGCGATCTTCCAGAGATTATACCGCATAAATAATTACCACAACATCACTTATGTTTTCAATCTGCTAGAAGTCAAAACTTAAAAGCTATCACCCATGGTGATAAATCTTTCCTTATCTTGTTTACTCTCGTTCGGGCTCCAGCCCCCCCCCCTTCCCGCGCCCCGAGCCAACGCATCGTGAGTCGTGACCTTGACTTGACTGTGACAAGTTATAAAGCAGATGCAACCGAACAGTGAGTTTTATCTTAATGGCCCGCTGCTGTTCCTCTTTCGTGATTATGAAATACTACTTCATCGGCACGTCATTGTTTATAGAACAGCATTACGCCTGAGATATTACGATAATTGATGAGCGCGTTTCTTCACAGTTCATTAGACACCCCACACGATTTTTTTGTTTTACTACCCGGGTAACCCGCGGGTAATGTGGACGGGTACCCGGGTCGTAAAAAAGTCGGGTTTCGTCATCCTAGTATACAGCCAGACACATTATTGTAAGACGCTATCGCGAACATAGTCATTGGGCATTTTTGATTATGCGGCGCATATGATTTGTACCATCAGTGTTCTTATCTTATCTTATCTGCAAGTGGTTTACGAGTTTTCACGGTATAAATACTGAAGTTTTTCAGTACTGAATTAAGCCCGCTATGTTATCCTAAAATGCACCAAAAAGCTCTTTAATAAAACCTGACCTCAAAATTTTTCGCCTGCGCCGCTATTGTTGGGGGCTCCGCCCCCCAAACCCCCCTTACCTTCCCGCTAGGAGCGAGTACTAAAAGACGGGTGCGAGTTGATTTGTTACACAATTTTCAAGGGTTGCTCCTAATGCTACTACGGCCGGCCATGATGCACGTTACGCCCACCGACAGTGCTACCCCTGGATTTCACTTTAAACGCGTATAAGAACCTACTACACAACAAGAATGCAGTGGAAATAAGTAAATTAACACTTTAAAAAATTCAATCAATAAATCTGAAAAGAGCTTTTCTATAGCTAGACGTAGGCTACCCCAAATCTATTTCATTAGGTGAGTAGGCTAAATCATTCATTCAAATCTAATTAATATTTTTATTTCATCTGTTTATTTATTTAACCATACAAAGATAATTAAATTAATACATTATTGTTTAGTTTGTACTTTGTATGGAACAGTAAATAAATATAAGGGTGAATATAATATGCTCTTTTAATTGGTATAGGCCCTACACCTTCCTCTTTCCAAAAACTATTTACGTCTATGCCAATATGTTTAATATAACAACGTTTAAACATTGGTAGCTGCCCTACACTCCCCCCAATGCCAAACCATACAAAAATGTGCTATATATTATTTTTATTTGTTAATTACTATTAGGGATGACATTGGGGGGGTACCCGGTTCTAGAAATTACCCAGAGCCGATTATAAGATCCAGGTATTTTTTGCGACCGTTTTTAGGCCAATTCACCTGTTTATTTTACGCGCTACGTCAATGCGGTCTTTCCCGCGGAGCCTGCCCGCTGCCTAAAGAGTAACTAGAGTCAACAACAGAACGTGTTGTAAGCTTACACGTGCTCCCGTCCGCCCGCCGAGTAGTGTTCATGCCTACGACTACGAGCGAGTGCAAGAGAGATGGATGCGGCGATATATCTCTAGCAGTGTCATCATGGCATGCGCAAACTCAATAATTGAAAAATATTTATCATCAAACGGCAACCCTAGGCCCTACAGTATTTACTAACTCAAAACGACAGTTGTCGATCGATAGTGACAACTTTGTAAATAGAATAAATCTTACTAAAAAAAGTCCTAAAACATATCAATCGTCATTGACAACTTACTAAATGTCCACCAAGGCTAACATTTGCTTTGGAGACATGCAGAAATGTTATATATTGTGTTGCGTACCGGTACAAGAGTTTCTAATAAGAAAGTTGTCGCTGTCTATCCACTAATGTCACACAAGTTAGTAAATATACCACCTGGTTGTTTTATTCTTTTTTTTTTCATATGCCTGAATTTTTAATTGTTGTGAACATGTTTCAACAATTCCTAATTTAAAATGTAAGAGTCTAAGAGAAGAGACAAATTCAATTACAACACCAGGACTCCAACCGTAGGTAGTTCTTCGCCAACAGTAACGAAAGAAGCCTCGAACTACTCATCATTATCTACACTCGGTAAAGTTTATGGAACCTATCCCCGTCTCTAGGCCTGCCTGGTTGTAAGCATCATGATGGTGTTGTTAAAGATGAATTATTTGCTTGTGTTGTGACTATGTTTAGCCTACATGTTTGTTATGTGGGTAAATTAGGCCTATAAAATGCTTTTTAGTTCCTATGTATATGTGTATGTGTGTATGTGTATCCTATGTAATATGGGTTGTAGACCTACAACTGTTCTCTAGGGAAATAAATATTAATACTATTATACGTATATTATATATTTTGTTAATTTCAGTTTTTGGTCGCAAAGCAACCACCACAGGTTGAAATTTAGTGGCATGCCCCTTGGTTGGGCCTAACCTATTCATGAGTAGGCCCCTACATTGTACATTGCCCTTACCTTGGGTGAAGGCTTTGCACCATCTCCAATTCGTTTCATTTTCTCCTCGCTGACTATCGGAGAAGCATCAACATTGTTTTTCTTGTGGTGGGGGTGCCGAATCAACAGGCATTTCAAACACACATTTTAGTTTTGAATCCATCAGGTTTTCTGGATTTATGTCCTTCCACTGAAACAAATATCATAGAACATGTTCAATCCTCGAGCCAACCACCTCAAGACCTCCAAAGTGTATTGTCTCTCAGCAACCAGGGCAACGTGGCTGCTGGAAGGGTCGTGTTCTGTTGGAGACTCCAAATGTGGTGGCCTAAACGCTAGGGTCTTTATTCTCGGACACAGAGCATATATTTTGTAATTAATAATAGTCAAAATTCCCAACAACCATTGTCTGAAGACTCATTTCTGGATTTTTCTGAACGTAGATGGAAACTTTACAATCAATTGCCAGCTACATACTATCGAAGAAATTGAAGGGAATAAGTTTCAAAACATATGTTATTTAGCTTAATTTTATTTAACCCTTTTCGGTCACATGTCAGGGCCCCGACATTGGGATTTCTGCACACTATACTAACCCTTCCACAAAAACATTTTTTTTTTTTTTTTTTTAATTTTGAAAACTTTGTATATAGGCCTATGATGCCCTCCTGTGATACAGGTCTTTTAATGCACTTACTATGGTTAACAGTTCCACTGCCTTCTAAAAAAAAAAAAAAAATCTGACCGAAAAGGGTTAAGATTCCTTGAAAATGCATTGCATTCGGCTGTACAAATTGATTGGTATGGATTCTAAAATTGGGTAGGCCTACTTAGGTACTTACTTATAAAGTAAGCCTACTTACTCCAAAGGAAAAAATGAATAACCAGTTCAATGCTGTGTGTCTACTAATGTCTACTGTCTACTAAATGTCTGCTAAATGTCTACTAAATACTCAATGTCATCTCCTATTGATTGTACGTACACAACTGGAATGTATTATTTATGATTATGACTTGTATGTAACTTTAAAACTTTATATCTAGAGCTAACATCTAGATTACGAAATATCTAACTTGTAACGTTATCGATTAGTTTCCTGTATTGTTAAATAGCTATAATGACTATAAGCCGCCATCTTAAATGTTTCAAAGAACTTCACAATAGAATACACCCACACACAGGGCTTCGGCTCTGGGTGGGTCTTCTTCTTGCACCTATAAAAACGGCTATATTTACTTGTGTTATGTATACTGTATACTGAAGAAGAAGAATAAAGTCTTATCTTATCTTATCTTATCTTACCTCACCAGCAAGACCTACAAGATACACAACAACAACTCCTGTGGTACCAGCAACGTGGTTACCAACTTAAGTGTACGCGATGTCCTGTCGAATATATTGGGTTGAGCACCAACACTCTACACACTAGGATGAAAGGGCACAGGCAGGACGTGCGAGAAGAGAATTAGGAGAAACCAGTGGCATTGCATGCATATGGGCATGGCCTACCCTTCATGACCTGTTTCACAGCCTGTGTCATAAGGTCTGTCCCACCAACCATACAAGCTGGTGAACTGAGAAGGTGGGAACTGGCCCACCAGTGGATCTGCAAATCCTTCCAAAAACCGAATTTAAACCTACCTACGGTGATTAATAATAATAAATAAATAAATTGTATTTAGAGTCTACCCACTCAGTTATATAACTGATTTTCAGTGGGGGACTTTAAATCAAAGCGACTAAGCCAACCCTGTAGGCCCCGACGCAATCGGCGAGTGAGCGATAACCAACCAAAGATCGTTATTTTTAATAGGAAATATAGCAATCAGTGGTATGGACAGTGCAAACACCCGCGAATCAACGCCAGAATCAACAAGGCCGATTCAGCACAACTCTGAATTTATTATGTGCTTCGTTGCTAGGACGGCTCCAAAGTCACCGTTTACAAACTCCTAAGACAAGAACTGATGGACTTAAGTCCAAATCAGAAGTTAAAAAACTTATGACTATGACGGGAATCGAACCCTGGACCTTCTGCATTGGAAGCAGATACGCTAACAACAAGACCAACGAGCCACACTTCCCCCACCCCCTCCCCGTCACCCAATCCACACTCACTCATTCACTCACCCCTCCCAACAGCTAGCCTAGTTTTTAGTTTCAACTTGACAGTCACGTGGACCGAAAACGTTTTGATTATGTAGTTGATTTGTGTTTGTTATATTTTGCCTACTCCGTTTAAGGTAAGCTCTGGCACCCTATCTCTTTATGTCATTCACACGATCCAGCCTTTTGGCATTCCTTTCAAACACATCTTTGCATGTGTGAGAATTTAAATTAAAATAGAATAGAATTTAAAGATTTTTAAGATAACATTTTAGTTATAAAACGAAAACTGGGCCCTTGTTAAAACATTGGTTCTAAAATTACTTTGAAGCTATTTGAAAGGATAAAAATTAGAATAAAGATTAGATTTCAAATTAGAATAAAATTGAAATAAAGATAAGATTTTGGTAGTCAATAAAACAAAAAACTGGGACCATGTTAAGGCACTAGGCCTATGACATAAGCCCACTTTGGTTGTAGACCAAAACCTACCATTTCAAGGTGACCCAAAAATACTATCTAATATATGCTAATTATGTATAGCCCTAGTTTCTGCTTAGACCTAGGTAATAAGTACCTTAGTTAGAGAATAGGGCAAGGCCAAGCTATTTTGCCTGGAAGCTCCACCATGTTTGCATGATTGAGGTTTGGGCAGGACTATTTACATTGTGGTTCCAGCAGAGCTTTTACCACCACTAGAAGATATCTAGGCTTTGCTTTGCCTAATACCCTGAATGCCTTGTTATTGATTAAATAGTTTATAGTCAAGAAGCTGTCACCGCCATTTTTCCCTGCTTAACAATTTTAGTACAGGCAAGCCACATAAATCAAAAGTTTTGTCTCAAAATGCTGAAAAATTTCTGACCAGTGTCCACTTTGACAGCCGCGACCGGAAGTCGATTGTTGTTGTTGTAGTTGTCATTTACACATTTGTACACCTTTATGATAGTACATATTATATTCTACACTACAAATTAAAAATGCACAATTCTTTTTGCTTAGTCTTAGTAAGTGTGCTTTACAAGATTTTACAAAATAAAACCAAAATTTATTCGTAGGCTATTTAGTACGAAAATGGTCAGTGAAACCATAAAATAGGTGTAGAATATCCAATCATAAAGGTGTACAAATGTGTAGGGATGGGATTTGACCGGTCAAATTCAAATTTGGTCAATTGACTGGTCAATTGACGGTCAATTGACGGTCAAATGTAAAAAATCATAAATTTTATTTTATTAAATAATTAGTATATATATTTTTTTTAATGTTGTGACAAAAGCTTTTTTTATTTAAAAGCTTGTTAAATGCATATTAAGTGGCATATCATCATCGTCATCATCATCGTCGATGCTGTCATCAGTCCCTTTCTCCGATTCAGCTTCAGCTTACCCAGAAGCTATTATATTCTATTTGTCTATTATAATTCATAATATAACTACATAATAAATAATAATTAAAATAAAATATTACCTAATTAAAACTTTTTTAATTGAAAAAGAAAGAAAGAAATGTTATTGTTTACATAACAATTCAAATTCAAATATGAAAATTCAAATAATTTTAATTTTTAAATGCAATATACACATGTTATCTTTAAGTCAATTGACTGGTCAATTGACCAAAAGTATTTGACCAGTCATTTGACCGGTCAATTGACCGGTCAATTGACATTGTGCAACCCTACAAATGTGTAAGTGACAACTACAACAACAATCGGCTTCCGGTCACGGCCCTGTCAAAGTGGACACCGGGCAGAATTTTTTCAGCATTTTGAGAGGAAACTTTTGATATGTGGCTTGCCATAGGCCTACTCAAAATGTTTAGCACATTCCAGTTCTAGAGCACCTACTGAACAAAGCTTCTGGACTATTAGGCCTACATGTATAAAATGTTGGTTGGACCCAGGACCTAGCACCATGCTTGTCCTAGAGTCTAGACTATAGGCCCGTAAACTTTTCCTGGGCCTAGATTTGAACAAAATCATTCTTGGCTTACCTTTGTAATATCTAGAGGTAGAGAAATGGTGATATAAAAAAAACAAATTTCGCGTTTATAGCGATTTCTCAAAAATCGTCAAAAACATTAATAAAGAACGGGGCTATCGCTTTGGGTGGACGGGTGATGTGCAACCCTCGACAATCCCACTTGCAAGCTTGCAATTTGCGAGTGAAAATTTGTTGCTTGTGAGTTGGGAAATTGACACTCGCAGATGAGATAACTCATTGTGCGACCGCGCTATTTTTATGGTCTAGCATTAGAATCGCTGCGCCTGCAACAGAACTACCGCGCATTTCACTGATGCGCATCTTCACCACGACCATGGCGGGTTACCAACCACTCGTCAAAAGTTACTTGTTTATGTTAAGTCTTTCCCCCCATTGGAAAATATCTTGTCGGCGACCATGAACAACACAAAATGGACAGTTCTGGCTTCTTTGAGTAGTTCTGAAGTGACAAGATATTGTAAACTAACAATATGTGGATCTTTGCAATTTTATAAATTATCGACCAAAGCACGCTAAAAACCAGTAAAATACCACCATTTGGAATGGTAAAAAAAAAATTAAAAAATTTCTAAGGCTATGCAAATGCAACTTACACCCTTAGCTGGGGGGCATACCCCCAGACCCCCTCCGGACCAGGGAACATACTTCTTCCCAAAACAATTATTGTTCAATGGGAAGTTCTAAATATTTCTTCATAGTCTAAAATAGCCCCAGCGTCAAGCGTCCGCCCACTTATTATTGTAGAAATTAACCACTGGATAAGATGTTGCCCGAAATTGTGTTTTAGGCCATCAAACATAATACGGAACCCCAAAATTTTCCCACCTTTGGCGGCTGTTGCCCCAGACCCCGGTTCACCCACACCACCTCATTGCGAATGGATATTACACAATGCGAGTGTACAGCTAGTTGATTTGCCGAGGGTTGGTGATGCGGCGGGAATGTGAACTATCTTCATCGACTTAACAATTATTGTTCCAAAAGATTTTCCGAAAACACTGATAGTGATATGTCAAACGCTTTGCAATTTCAATTTCTGGCGCCAACTTTATGCCTAGGCTTATTTTTTTTTTCAATATCACGAGTTAATTCTTGTTTTGACGAGTTTCATATTTTTTTTTTGTTAGCAATTTCGCGCTATAAGTGAGATTTTGCGAAATTGGCATCTTCAAAATGTGTAGGCCCATTTTCCATGTCTAAAAATTAAAAAATGATGTAGGCCTACTGTTCGACAATATTACATTTTAGGCAATAAAAACGGACATTTAAAAAAATCAAGAATTTCGCTATCACCATTAAATTGTCACTAGGTACCTCTAGATACCAATAAACTAATTTCAAAAACGTTAAGCGTTAAGATATCGAAAAATGGTGTAAATTTTTGGCACATAGGCCTACATCCTATTGGCCCTATTATATGATTGCTTTCTTTGTTTGTTTTTTGTTCATAATCATATCATCATTAAACACACCATCATTACTGTACCAAAGTTATTCAAGTTCTCACTTCAACAACATCCAGAAACTTTGACCAAACTTCGATCGCTCTGCGCTCTGGTGGCAAAATTAGTTTTGCCTTAGCCTTATAGATAGCTTGTCGATTAATACGATCTAGACCTCCTCCCGACATTTAAAATGGCAGTGGGTGGCAACTGGCGACACATTTTAGTGGTGCTTTTGGTTTGTACTCAGATGTCAACTTACTAGAAGAAAGTAGCCAACCATATCCGGATCTAGACACGTGTTGTGTTCTCACGAGTACACTTGGAGGAGAGTGCTACTAATACTACCCCGGAACTGTTGCGATGTTTTCCCACTTTTAAGGTAACTGTAACTAAATTACTTTAAAAAGTAAATAAATTACCTACTATTTCAATTACTTTTCTTTTAAGGTAACTGTAACTAAATTACTTTAAAAAGTAAATATACTAATTTTTCAGTTACTTTTGCCAACCATGCTTGTTTACAATTCAGTAATTAATTAATATCGATCCCTATTTCCAACTAAGTCGGGTAGGGGGTGGAGGATCCCACCACATTCTTGGCTCTCCGGGCTTATCGAAGCTGGCTAGCCATGCCTGACGCTTCTCCTCTCAGCATCATCTACTTTCTTCCTCTTCACTGACTTCTTCCTCAGGGACCTCCACCAGTTTTTGCCATATTTTTTCGTTCTTCCCAACATCTTTCCTGGTTTATCCTTTCCCAAGCTGCATTTCTTCTTTTCAAATCCATTGCTATAACTTCTTCCCATCTCAGTCTGGGACTCCCTCTTTTTCTTTTTTTGTTTCCTGCATTTTGTTCATCTGCATCTTCAGAATCCTGCCTTCTGCATCCTCTTCATGTGTCCAAACCACCTCAGCCTTTATTTCCCTAGCTTAAAGTTTAAACTCTCTGCTCCTAGTTCTTTCCTTATCTTGGTGCTCCTCATCTTATCAATCTTCGTAACTCCCATTACACTCCTTAAAAATTTCATTTCCGCAGCTTGAATTTGTCTTTCTTCTTTTCCCCCAACTGGCCATGTCACTGCACCATTATGCGAGTACCGGTACAAAATATGCTTTGTATATTAAAAGTTTGCATCGTCTTGGCACCTCTTTTTTCCAAAGCAGTTTTTTCACTAACTGGAAGAAACTCTCTGCGTTACCAGTACGCCTTGAAACTCCCCGTCTTTTTACCATCGGGGGAAAATCATGCTCCCCAGGTATTTAAATTCTGTGTTTACTAGTTCTTCTCCTAAAGAATTTGCCCTTTATTCCCAGACCTCTTTTTCTTCCCCATAAACCCATCATTTCACTTTTGCCCAATGCTTATCTCAACCGGTAATATAAAAAAAAAAATATCACAACGTCTAAAAAAACTAAAACAATATTTTTTTTTTTTATTTTTTTTTTTGGTCCCCTAGTATGGAACGAGATTTTTTACGGCCCCTCCATTTTGCTTTCCCTTTTATGTTTTTTGTCAGTTGCAAAAAAAAAATTGTAATAGATACACTTTCCTTTTGAATTCATAGAACTGTCTGCAGAATCAAGATAGAAAAAAAAACCCATCAGAAGAAAAACATAAATTGTTTTGAATTTAGTTTTATTCTTCATGAGAAAATAATTTGTTTTGACTTTTTATGTTGGCTTTTTTGGCAAAACCCCAAAATGACACTACACAGGCTACTTCACACCGCTTAGGAACTTTCTGTCTCGAAACTTCAAAAAAGTTTGCAGTTCGGTAAAATTTCCGTAATGTCTTTTCCCCCCATAAACCCGATAAAAAATATTTGCTCTTCCATATTTTTCAAATTTATTTATTTCAGATTTTTTGTTTTAGCCACGTGCTACTTTGTTTTAAAAATAATAAAAACAATATTTTCAAGGTTGCAATATTTCATGAGCAAAGGGGTTTGGTGGGCATCATCTGTATTATTATTATTTTATTATTATTATTATTTTTATTATTATTATTATTATTATATTATTATGATTATTATTAAGGGGTGCCACAAAAATCGATATTATCCCTCGATAACAATAATAAGGGTTTAATTTCAATAGGCCTAATCGATAATCAAAATTCTTACGATTATCGAAATTCAAATAATTCGTCAAGGGTGGTACAACTAAACCCAAAGACGTGATTATCTCCATTTCAAAAAAAACTTTAGTAAAAAAGGTGGCCTATATGATTTATAAATTTAGTTAAACTTAACACCGCTTGGTGGAAAAAACCCTTGTGGGACCATTTATCTCTAATTGTAAAACCCTACTTTTTTACTTTTTTAGAAGGCTGTGACTTCCAACACCACCCAAATTTGTTAGTTAGAATTGTTGAGTTTAAAAAGAAAAAAAGGTCAAACTCTCTAAACTGCGGGTTTTGGGAAAAGCAGATGTTTTTCTCGTAGTCCTTTCAATGTGAAACTAAATAAATGTTATTATTACTTACTCAATAATGTTTTCATTATGACTTCCACAGTGGTGACCCGCTGACATCCCCGAGGTAGGACCAAACATTTCAAAATTCTGGGAAGTTCAGTTTCTTTTTATTTTTTTGGTGTTTAAGGGCTTTTTTGATGTTTAGGTTTGTCTCAAAATCTTTTTCCTACAACAAAAACGACACATGGTTTCATCCGACGATACAGCACCTTTTTCATCGTAAAAAAGGTGAAAGTTCCCACCTTTTTGGGGAAAATGACCCCGTTTTGGTTTGCCAAATTGAGAAAAAATTTGATTTAGCAGGGATCTGCAGGTTTCAACTAAATTTTAATTATGCGAAGCCCCTTGAAAAACGTTTAAACCCACGAGGGTAAAAACATCTCGTCCCCCCCAAGGTAGGGTAAAATATGCTTTTTAAAACTGAGCCATTCTCTTTCTCGCCACGCCCGAACACTATTAAACAGCTAATTAACTGAGGTTATGGGTGTTTGGAAAACCCTTCCGAATTTATGTTTCCCTACGCATGTTGCTGGGTCAAGCAACAAAAAAGGGTTTTACGAACATTGGGGTTTGAAACGCTTGCCCCCCCTATCATGACTTTTTGGCTTCACACCACCTTGACCTTGATGCACTGCAGTATTCTGACAGAATACTGAATGGCGCCCACCTCTCCTCGGTACGTTGTCGAAGTATAAACGCAGTTGGAGAGTTATCACGAAAATCGCAGCGCTATCCAACAATCAACTGCACACCATCTTGCTCGCACACAAATTTGGGCGTTGCGATCTCCCTTTTCGTCGAACTCACAAACCAATACGGCAAACACCAGCGATTATGTTTTGGGTACCACCAAAAAATAGGGGCGCACAGGCAAGGTCGTCCAAAAACCATAAATTTTTGATGCAAAAAACTACGGCGGGGCAGTCAGTAATGCGGCAAAAACACTGCCCAACCTCACGCCGTCTTTTTGTGAAGACTTCTGATCAACTCATTCCTGGTCAAACAGGTCTGATCTGTGTGTGTATCCCTAAGTCATCAAGGGACCTCGAAAACGACCAACATACGGCTTTTGGGCAAATGGTCGCCATTACGACTTATGGCCCATCAACTTAAACCTCTACTTGGGACCAAACGCGTTGTCTGGCATTTTCGTCGTTCCCCGACGTATCCAGACCAATCATCGGAGTTACTTTTTATCTTTCTATGCCCTACTTGTTACCCCGAAATCGAAGTTTTTTGATAGTGCCTCATCATTCCGTCGCGGGGAAGTTGTCACCGACGCTCAAAAAAACATTAAAGGCATCAGTGGGGGGTCTCTTTTTCCCACGACATCTTGAATGATTTTCCGGACTTACAAACCCTTCAGGTATTTGGTACTTTAACACAAGACCTCTCATATTCACACACCCTGGACATCCAACATCTTGCAAGCCTCGACGTCGGGCACCCTGCCCGTCTGCAGATTCCAAACCGAATTTGATATGATGCTCAAAAGGTGTCGAAAGGCGTTCTCAGCGCTGGTCTGCTCCCCTTCACCTCTTTCCCCAAAGAAGGAAAATATGGGGCCATGGGGCTACGGGACCTTTAAACAAGGGAAAATTTCCAGACAGGTACCCGGTTCCCCACAAAAACAGATTTGCCAGTCGTTTGCGGGGAACCCGTTTTTCTCGACCTAGTTTAGCCCGGGGGCTACAATCGATTCCGTTGCTCCAAACGATATACCAAAACTGCCATAACGCTCCTTTTGGGCCTATTTGTTTTCCCTTTATAGATTTTGGTTTCCGGAAGCCACCAAACTTTTCGGGGTTCACGACGAACCCCTTTCGGACCTAGTTTCGTCTATGCCTACATCGATGACATTCTTATCGCTTCGCGTCACCGGAAAAAACCCAGAAAAACACCTAAGCCCTCTTTCACGCTTATCAGAGTACGGTGCCCTGAAAAAACACTTCAAAATGCTTTTGGGTTTTTTTCCGAGGTGAATTTCCTTGGTCACCCCGTCAATGCCAGTGGGGACACGACCTTCAAGAAAAGGGGTCGATGCTATCTTTTTTTTTTTCCAAAAACCCAGCAACATTGGGCAACTACGACAATTTCTTGGGTGATAAAATTTCTAAACGTCATTCATGCCATCGCAGCCCGGGTTCAGGCACCCCTCAACGACCTTTTTGTCGGTGTGAGCTTTGGTAAGATGCCCATGTTTTTTTGGCGCCAGAGCTGAACACGTTGATAAAATGTAAGCGTAGTCTCCACAAAGGGGGAGCACTTCTTTCGCACCCTGACTCTAAGCAGAGCTTGCAATCGTCCCCTGATGCCTGACAGGGGCTTGGGCTGCTCTTCACCAAAAACGGGTTTAGGTTGGCAAACCCGTAGCGTTTTTTTCTCGGAAAGCGAATACGGGGCAACCAAATTTTTGGCGCATAATTGAGTCCTCGCAGTGTACGAGGGAATCCGGGGGCTTCCGTCTATGTGGAAGCCAGCGTTCGCAATTACACCACCACAAAAACCATTTATATTTGCGTTCAAGAAAAGTCTGACAATGCCCCGCGGGAATTTCGTTACCTTGACTACATTGGGCAATTTTTAACAGACATTCGGCAGTTCCCGTACGGAAAATGTCGTTTCCGATGCTCTGTCCCGGTGGAAGCGTCTCCCTCTTGAGTAAGAACAATTCCCAAACCCCAAATGAAAAATCCCGAAATCCCAAACGTTTCTCCATTTTTGCACTGACTCGAACTGAAACGCGGGCCTTTTTGACACAGACCCTTTCATTAAATGTGGGAAAATCCACGTCAAAAGACCCCACCTTTGTCCCTTACTTTTCCGACGCCCGGTGTTTGACAGTTTTTATAGTCTGTCCATCCGGGTTGCGCCCCAGTCCGTCTTGTCTCAAGGACCTACGTCTGGCCTTCGATAAGAAAGACTGAAGAGTGGGCAAGGGGTGCATAGCGTGTCGAGTCAAAAATCCACGACACGCTAAACCTGTTGAACATTTCAACGCTCCAACGCTCGTTTTTACCCATCCACATCGATCTGGTGGGTCCCTTCCTGAGTATCTGGATTTTGTTACCTGCTTTCATGCTAGATCATTTTCCCCTTTTGGCCGGAAGCAATTCCCTTTTTCGACATCACTTCGATCAGTTTTCTTCTGCCCTCATCACAGGGTGGATATCGCGTTTTGGGACGCCCCTTCGGAAATAAACCCATCAAGCCGGAAATTTTAGTCACCCTTTTCAGGTCTTAAACCACCCGTTAGGCACTACTTCACCGAACTACAGGTACCACCCTGCCGCCAATGGATGGTCAACGCCTCCTCGCCGCTCAAAGGCCGCACTCAAAAAGCCAGAAGAGGACGCTGGCCGATAACTTGCCCGGGGCATGTTGGGCATTTGATCACATGGAAAGAGGATAAAAAGCACATCGCCGAGTTGGTGTACGGAACTACTCTCAGCTTCCAGAGAAATTTGCGCCTCCGAGTCAAAGCCCGACAGCCGTCAGAGTACGTCAGGGCCCACTTCGCCAACGACCCAGAGCTCCGACGCACGCCCAAAAACCCAACGGGCAAAAAGAGTACTTTTGTGTTTAAGGACCTCGCAAAAATGTTCCCAAAGTTTTCGTGCGCCATGACGCTGTACGAACTCCGCTTCACAACCGTATGACGGCCATACGAAAAACATAGCAAGGCACGAGAAATATTTCACTTTTGCGTATAGGGAAAAGATGGTAGTACCATAGATCGTTTTGAAGCCTCCTTATTCTTGACAGCACAGCTCCTGATACCGCACAAACCCTCGACCAAAACGTTCAATCTAATCGACCAACATCAAAACACTTCCCTACCTAGGGTAGTACCCGCCTCCGTGTCCCAACAATTTTTGGGTCAAACCGCCAATCAGTTTTTGGTCGGGACTTATGCTGCCGTCACTGCTACCCCCACTAGTCACACCGACAGGACGTCGCTGTGCGCACCGGCTCGCCCCCGGTTTCATAGAGATTTTTTCCCACGCTACGCTTTTTCACTGGAGGGGGGTCCCGTAGTGACCTACTTTTTCTCTAAAATTTTAAAAACCTGACATTTTACTTTTTTTAGAAGCTTGACTTTCCAACCACCCCCAATTGTTATGTTTAATCATTGTTGAGTTTAAAAACAATAAGGTTTTAACTCTCTAACTGCTGGGTTTTGGGAAAAAGATGTTTTTCTCGGGGAGCCTTTCAATGTGAAACTCAATAAATGTTATTATTAGCTTACTTGAATAATGTATTCATTATGACTTCCACAACCTTGTTAAATTACTTAAAAATATAACTTCTTTGCAATTAATTTTTCATCCACATAGCTGTGGTTATTGTTTGTTCAGATGTTTGTATTTTTGTAAATGTCTGCCTGTCGAAGAAAAATGAAACTTTTCGAAATATTGAACATAATTAAAAACTTATTTCCTAGGGATGTGCGAGTAGTGCTTTTTGGGACCTCGATTTCGAGTATCGAGTCGAGTATTAAGAGGTAGCGCTGAGCTTGGCCAACTCAAATGCCCGCAAACAGGTGTTGAGATTTCTGCTGAACGGTTGGTAATATCATTCCCAAAATTTGAATAGTTTGTTAATAAAGTACTTTATATTGATATCCGTAAATTGGTTGCACAAAATAACCCTTAAAGATCCATTGCGGGGACATAAGTCCAAAACGTGAAAAGATGGGAAATCCAAAACATGGATTACAATTCGGGAAAATTTCCCCCAAAACCCGTTTATCTTACGATAAAAAACCAAATTGACCTGCCCTTTCACATGGATTTATACGTTGTTATCTATTATGCAAATTTGAGTTAAAAAAATCTGTTCACTTGGAATAAATTCCCAAAGTTTGACCAAAATTGAGTAAATTTGGTGATTTCACTAAATTTTAATTCAATCAATGATTAATTTAGGGAATAAAGCATAATGGATAACATAGATTTATTCTTTATAAAAGTTAGTGTGAAATTTTTATAATGGTGTTATAACCTTTACCCGAAAAAGCCAGAAAGCTGAGCGCCTAAACTCGCCTCCGTTCTTTCTAGACTCAGCATACCCTCTTAAATACTCACGAGTATCGAGTCGAGTCGAGTAGTTATGAACTATGGTAATTTCTAAACCAGGCAATATAATAATGCATGCCCAAGATATACTCGATTTCGGAATCGTCTTTTCATTTAAACATATTCGGGCATATCTAGAAGAGAAAAGGTGATGTGGAATACTGATTGCTAGGGCTGTGCAAGCAGCGATTTAAATTTGAGCAAGATCGAGCAGAAATGAGAATCTGCTTGAATTTCGAGCGAGATTGAGCAAAATTCGAGATCGAGCAACACTGGAGCGAGATCAAACAAATATCGAGATTGAGATCAACATAAATTTTTATTTTTATTTACTACAATTCAGAAATTAAAAAGTCCGCCCCAACCGGAATCGAACCACGGATCTCCCACATTCCGGTGGACGTCTTAACCACTAGACCCATCAGGACGGGTACATTTTAATCTCTGAATTGGAAATGTGGGAGATCCGTGGTTCGATTCCCGGTTGGGGCGGACTTTTTTAATTTCTGAATTGTAGTAAATAAAAAATTACACCCACGGGAGTGTTTCCCGATCAACCAAATCGAGAAATACGTAAAATGTTTTAAAAAATCACCTCATTAGGCTAGCCTAGGCCTTACTGAAAGCTAAAAAACGAGGCATTTTGGAAAGCCATCTCCAGAAAGTAGGGGCTAGCTAGGCCACAGAGCTCAGTGGCCTAGGTTCCCTGGCTATCTCGCCATAATAACTTTGCAAGTAGTAATACAGCGCATTCTTGTCATTTATGTCCAGGGATTCTTCTGATGTATTTTTATCATGTGGGGAAAACGTTTTAGGGGTAAGCCTAGGGCCTAGGTAGGCCTAGATCTATGGCCTAGCCTTGCCTAACCAACCAACAAGCAACATCACTTTCTGACGAAAAATCATAATAAGATCGATCAAATTAAGCGGCAATGCAACTTTCATAGCCAAACCTGAAGACAACACATCAAATCAACATTAATAATGGTTTCTTATGATCTGAAACTGTTAAAAAGAAATACGCCGTCTTGGTTAGGTTGGCCTAGCCTAGCTTGCGGGATGCTACACTTGGACTTGGACCGTCAACATTGTCTATATTCTCCGTGATATGTTGTTCACTTGGTTCTATCACTATCAAAAAACGATGCATTTATCAATTACGACGATTAAACTGTGAAGTGACGCCGTGACAACAGCGTGAAAATCGTAAAAACAAGCAAAGCAAGTATTGAAAATGGCGTCGATACTAGCTCGTCATCATAGCAAAATTCGACCTGTCGATTTAACAATCGATTCTTACGCGATTTTGATAGTGGCGCTACCTGTTGGATAAATCTGAACCTTTTGTAGTCGGCGGCTCAGTCGACAAAAACTACTCGACTCGACTCTCGTAAAGTAGCTACTCGAACCACTCGAGTCGGAGTTGCATACTAACTCGACTCGGACCTCGAATTTTCGAGTACTCGCACATCCCTATTATTTCCATTTGAGAGCGTGTTAAGTTCAACTAATTTATAAATAAGATTTTCTCACGTTGTGACATGCACTGGCTGGGCTGATGGTGTCACACTCAAGATTTATGTTTGGAAATGACTCGCACTCAAGATTTATGTTTGGAAATGACTATCAGTCGATAACAGAAGCCATACACATGACATCGAAGACAGCCAGGCAGTAAACGGAACGTGATTGTTTTGTTTTGACTTACAATTGCCCACTTGAGGTTCCACGTATACTTAGGTCAGAACAGCTTTGTTGGCGATTTCGATATTATTGATTCGAATAATGACATTACGTACCATTTGATAGTCGATAATAAAAAATGTTCGATGTGCATCCCTAATTATTATTTTTATAAGGGCCTTTATTATTTTATTATTATTTTATTATTTTTAAATTTTTATTTTTATTATTATGGTATTATTTTATTTTGTGTCCTTAAAGGGGCTTTGCTTAAAAACCATATTTCATTATTTGGGCCCTTATTATTATTAAAGCCTAAACAAAAAATATTAATAGTTTTGTTCCAAATGAGTAGGTAGTTGTAATGAAGGGTAGGCTTAACCCTGAGTAAAAAAATACAGTAAAAACCCCTCTTATCCGATCCCCCTCTTACCGATGTACCGGGTTTTAAACCCCGACCGAAAAAAAAAAAAAAAATAAAAAAAAAAAAAAAAATAAAAAAAATTAAATTTTTTTAAATACGTAAAAAAAACATAAAAATAATTACGACGCCGCCCCGACTTTTTTAAAGTACTGCATACATTTGTAGGCAGCCTTAGAGTGGGGATGACATGGGTCCCCGGTTTCCCCAGAAATTACCCGGAGACGATTTTAAGATCCGGGTAATTTCGCGGCCTTTTTTAAAAGGCAAATTCACCATTTAAAAATTTACGCGCTACGTGGTTGCGGTCTTTCCCCCGGAGCGTGCCCGCTGTCTAAAGGTAACGGATTTGACGACAGAGCGCGTTGTAAGCTACACTGCTTCCTCCGTCCGGCGAGTCGGCCCGCCACGAGTGAGGAAAGAGAGAAAGATGCGGCAATAAATCGGGGGACACTGCCGTCTGCGCAGTACAGATGCGGTACGTCCAACCAACTCACACCCCCAAAGCTGACGACAAAGATGGTTGGGGTGAAGAAGAAGAATTCGCAATGAAATATCTTTCAACCGTTTCACGAAATTCGTTATCACGACGATAGAATTGTTATTCCGGGGCTTATGTTTTTTTTTTCCCAGGCTTACTTGCGACGAAGCTTTAGCGCGGGATTAGTAGTGAAGGTTTTCCCACATGAGAAAGAGAGCTAGGGCCATGTTTTCATTTGGGAGGCCTAACTAGGGCCCACTGCGTCGAGTTTTGGCTAGACTTACGTTTTTATTACGACATGTAGGCCCAATTTTTTAGTTGTTTTTGGCTTGATTTACAAGCTTTAAATCATTTTGTATACCCTCCCGAATGTATCGTGTGTATTTTTGTTTTTATCCATTACATGTGTCATATATATTTTTCCACATAGGGTATGCTACGAGAGCAAATAAACAAATGAAAAAGCGCCCCCGAGTTTTTTCCCAAAACCGAGGGGCCCCGGTCTCAAACCAAATGGATAAGAGAGATCTTTCGTATATAGTTTAATTGTACAAAAAACAGTTTGTGTAGGCCTAATTTTTTTTAGAAAAAAAAAAATTTTTGTTTGTCATGCTGTTCGTTAAAAATGCATTTTCAAGAAAGTAAAATTAAAAAATAACTCAGTTTTTTATGACTGAATCTCAATTACTTGGCAATAAAGTAAACTGTAAAAGAAAAATAACTTTTTAAACACTGATAAATCGTATTAGGCCACAGGAAAGCTATCTTTTCAACTAAGGGCTTTGGGTAGGCCTAGGTGAGTAGGCAATCTAGAAGTTACCAGTGCTCTGTATTCACTTCCCTTTGAGCAATCATTGTTTGACCCTAAATTTTTGTTTATTCTTCTCATTTGGGTAAAATCGAAGGGGTTTTGACTCATGAAAAAGTTTATGAAGTTAGAGGTGTTCATCATGTTTTCCCAGAGATGTTCATGAATCTGACTACCAGGGCCCCAAGGTACAACCGAGCCCGATAAAAAGCTTCCTCGTTGTTGAATTACCGCTATGTTAACTGACCTTCATTCAGACCAACTAGGCCCCCAAAAGGGGTAAATGGGGAAAAAGGAACACTTTTAGAAATTTTTTATCTTTGACTTTCGTAAAAAGTTTTACAATTGATTTTTTTATGATTTTTTTTGTAGATTATTCTTTGCACTGTTTTTAGGAGGGAAGAAAACTTGTATAGGTTGAAAAAATAAAACTGGCGGGCGTAAGGTCAAACGAGGCACGGACGCCCAAAGTTGACAATTTACCAAAAAACTGGATTAGGTAGGGCTACCGTATTTGGTTATGTTATCGTGATATGTTATCACATGAATCAAAATTCAATAAGCTGTGAATAAAGTAGTTCGTCCCACAGAGCAGTATTTTAGCGAAATTATGATTTAAGTAATCACGATTACGAAAGGTGTTTTTTTTGCCTTGTTGGTCATGGTGTGTCCAAAGTTCCAGCTGTTTATAATGCCAACCTCGCCAGATGTGATGTCAATGTTTAGGAGCATCAAAATGTCTTGATTTTATTGTACACTTCATAAATACTTTATTTTTAGGATAATATTGGGCAAGGCTTGGCATAAAATAGTCGTATTTTTCTCCGGGAAAAGCAGTTTTGGGAGACCGTTATTTTGTCTATTTTTTTGCCGATCCTGGTGGCCATAGTGCGGGTCAACAGTGCTGCGACCCCCCCCTCCGGCGCCCGCCACCTTATCTGGTCCAAAACATATGTCGTTTTTCCTAAAATCATGTAGGCCTAGGTCTACTAGAAAAAAAATCAAATGTCAAGTGGTAGGCCCTATTGTTCCTATTTACCCCATCATTTTGGGGTAAATGGGAACAGACAACACTGTAGGGCTTATTGGTGTGAGGTAAAACAAAATGGGGTGAATAGGAACAGACATAGGGCTATCTGATGTATCATGTATGATTCAATAAAAAAAAATTAAGTCAAAATGTTAAAAACTGTGGATGTTATGTAGTGGGCAGACTCTAAATAATTTTTTAATATTTATTTTTTTAATCAGATTTATTTAAAATTTGGGGAAGCGCCACATTTGTGGCAAAAAAATATTCTTAGTTGTTTTTGTGACAATAGGGGCTAGGATTAATTTAGTGTTTATTATCGACCTTGCAAATAAGTAAGTGGAAAAATTGGGAAGGGGGGATAAATTTAACTTCTCTAATCCAATTTTATTAACGGTGGGAATAATGTGGTAATTAGAACGCACAAAGGAAAGTAATCAAACCCTTTTGGGAATCTTGTGAATATAATGCACTGGAAGCGATATTTTCCCAGTGTCAGAAAAAATTTAGGAAAAAGCAGCAAAATTTGGGCCCAGATGGCAATTTTTTACAACACCTGGTCAACCCAATGGTCAAATAGAGATGGCTGTGAAGATCGAGAAAATGTTCCCATTTATTTACCCCATAAATATAACCCATAGGCCTAGGTCTTGTGTTGTTCCTTTTTAGTTTTTACCCCACTTGTTCCTAATTAGGCCTACCCCCAATTGGAGGCGGTGTGGGGTAAATGGGAACAGGGGCTTAACATCCATGATGGACTAAGATAAGCAAATACAAACAAATTGTAAAACCATGTTCACTGTTCTGGGGAACTTTTTATGTCAAAATATTTTTTTAGGGTAGGCCCTACACTTTGGAAATGATTTTCTTCCTTAACTTTTTTTGACTGAAACTTAGGGCCTACATCAACTTTTTAGTGACAGGGTAGTTTTAAAAAAATCAGAAAACTATTAAATTAACATCAGAATAAGCTGATTTTTTTAGGCCTATATGTTGTTGAGAAAATAAAAAGGTTAAATGCCTACATGGAATATTTTTTGTAGTTTTTTAAATAGGTCATATGGGGTAGATTTTAGGACTGTTCCTATTTCCCCCATGTTCCCATTTACCCAACTTAACCCCTAATCAACTTCAGCCATTTCCTTTATTGGTAAGAGTGCTCTGGAATAGCCTTAATTCATCTGCCTAGCCTACGTTGGATGCTTGTTAATGGTCGGGTTCTCAACGTATCAACTATTAAATATTAGTAGGCCTAGCTACGTTGGGAACAAAATAAAATCATAATTTCTTTCATTAAAATAGCCTACTCCAAAATACACCATTTGACGTGAAAAAACAACATAGGCCTAAACCTACAAAACCTTTAGGCCTAATGTTTCTATTTAAAATATACAGTACGGAAAAGGAGTTTAGCCCAACGTAGGCCTAAGAAGGAGTTTAGCCCAACGTAGGCCTACGATTTACACAGCAAATATTTAGGCCTACGTCCAGTGATACCCTAACATAACTGAGAATCCAACGTACGAATATACACTCTTATAATTTAATCTCAAGGTAAAGGGACAAATCTTCCCATGCAAAAACAGCATGGCCCCCCAAACCCCCTGCAGGAAAAAAATTACAAAACTAGGCTTTTAGAGTGCATTCTGAGCGTTTGAGAGAAAAATACCCGACTGAACGAATAAAAATATTGTCGTTTTTGTAGCTAGGGCCTATTAGGCCTACCCTAGTGCAAAAACCAGAAAACCACAAAAAATGCATTAGGATCGAAAAATTATACCTAGCAGGACATGTGCCCCCACTTGGTGTATTGGCGGGACGCGAGACTTAAAAAGTTAAAATTGAATATCAGGACTGTCCCGCCAAAAGGGGACGTTTTGGGGAACCTAGGCTACCCTGGTGAAAATTCGTGTCAAGGTCTTGACAAGAACTTGTATTAAGTAAGATCTTGCCAAGAACTTATGTTAAGTAAGATCTTGCCAAGATCTCGCCGTGGAATGGAATGGCCTGAAAGAGGGGGTAGCGGGCAAAAAGGATATCAAAGGTTTTAAAAAGTCTTTAAAACTACTGCCTAAGGCTCACCCGGTTTAAATAAGTAAGAGAAAAGGACTCACCAATGAGGGGTGTGATGAATTCACAGGGAAACGGAAGATGCAAATCAAAGGGAAAAATGGAAATAAGGCAAGAAGAGAGATGGGAAGTAAACAAGAAATAGGGAAATATGATAATTGAAAGGATGGATGCTAAGAAGGAAGGAAGGATGAAGAAACCTACCACCGACTCCAGTCAAATAGTAAGAGAGAGAGAGAGATACAATACAATACCTACAATACAAGATCTTGCATTGAAATTGAAATAAGATCTTGTTTATTTCTTGCCAAGATTTTGGCAAGAACTTGGTTAGAAACAAGATATAAACATTAAACAAAATGTACCTGGTGTTAGCATCTTGACCTCATTCAGTCATCACTAACAGTTACTTCAAACAAAACAATGCAAGCCTGCATTTGTGCTGTCTCACTGTTTTCAGTTTATTTAGAACTAGAGTAGACAGTGATAATAGACCTGGTCTACATTGTAGGCAAAGGCCACATACACATTGAACTAGCACAGATAGTTTTTTTTTTTTTTTTTTTTTTTAAATTTTGTAAAGCGGGCCCCTTGCACAGCGTGTTCGGGGTATTTTACCCTGTCAGTAACTTAAAATTAAATTAAAAATTTACATTTACATTCATATCAACACACATAATAATTGATTCAGTCCACAAATACACATTTTCATATCACTGCACTTAGGGGCCCAACTTAAAATCATCAATCACAGGATATAGTAGAAAGTAGATACACAAAAACTCTGCATGGTAACTGCAATTTTACTTCCTACATGATAAAACCTGTTGTCTGATAAAATGTAAATTTAACATCTAAAATAAATAGGTATCCTATCACATACCTACTATTGCTTTACTATCATTTGAACCTGATTAAATCTTTCTATGCCTCACTAGTATCTTTGACTGTTTCCCCCTTTTGAAAATCAAAATTGAGTAGAAAGCATTTTCTTCAGGTACTGTTGAGTTATTTTGGAGGAATTTTTCTACGTTTTCTTTTTCTGCTCGAATATTCTCGGGTAAGCAATTAAAAAATGTTAGGGCTCTCCTGTGAGACCCTTTTTTGGGCCCTTGTCAGTTGCATCTTTCTACATAAATTTTTCTTTATTCCTAGTGTCATGTCCGTGCATATTTTTATTTACTGAAGCTTCTATCCCATGTTTAGCAATGAGTTTTAACAATTCATATACATAAATACAAGGTACTGTAAGTATTCTAATTTTTTAGTAATACACAGATTCTTGATGCATCCCCAA
>JAMZAV010008984.1:0-24878 GCA_024449915.1 Sweltsa coloradensis | reverse complement strand
AAAAAAAAAAATAATTAAAAAAGCTGGGGGGTTTTTGCTTGATTTATTTTTTAAAAAGTTTTTTATGGCCCACCGGGGAGGGGGGGGCAGTCAACCGGGGAAAAAAGGAAGAATACCCCCCAAGTCCCCGGTGACAGAAGATGACTCGAATCACTTCTCGACTCAAAAAAGTAGGCTCAAAAAATTGACCCCAATTTTGAAATGGAGACGGTTTCGTTTTCGTTTTCAGTTCGTTTTGGGGGCTCAAAAAACGAGCTTTTGGCATTTTGGTGTCTGAGTGCCAAACGAATTTTTCAACGTTTTCAAACGTTCGTTTTTTACCACGAACTAAAGTCTCGTGTTTTTCACCTTTGTTTTTTATTCACATGATATTTTTCAGATTAAAAATGGTTATTCACCTTTTAAAAAAAAAAAAATAAATAAAAAATAAATGTAAAAGAGCTAAAAAACTCATAAAAATGTTTTTCAGTGGGGGCCCAAAAAAGCGCCCAAGCCAACCCTATAGGCCCGACGAAATCGACGAGGAGCGATAAAACCAACCAAAGATCATATTTTTAATGGGAAAATATAGAATCAGGGGTTGGACAGTCGAACCCCCGCGAATCAACGCCAGAATCAAAAGGCCGATTCAGAAAAACTCTGAATTATTATGTTTTCGTTGCTAGGAGGGCTCAAAAGCACCTTTTTCAAACTCCAAGACAAAAAATGGGATTTAAGCCAAAATCAGAAGTTAAAAAAAACATCCACTTTTGCGGGAATCGAACCTGGACCTTCTGCTTTTGGAAGCAATACGCTACAAAAAACCCAACGAGCCACACCAACATAATTTATAAAATAAATATCAATTTATATACAATATATCCAGCTTTTTGAAATAGATTTTAAAATTAAATTTTGCAAAAGGAATGTTTTCATAAAAGAAAATAATTTTTGATTGTCAAATCAAAAAGTTTCGGGAAATTTCTTTTTGGCACATAGCCTACGATTAGGGGGTTGGAGATATTTTGACCTTTGCCCTTTTTATGTTTAAAAAAACGTCACTTGTCTCCCGATATAACGCCAATTTTTAAGTAAGTTTTGACGTCCATAGGCCGTGGTTTATGCCCATAGTCAAATGAAACTGGATACTATTTGCTTTTCTCCCGTTTTACAGCCCGCTTTTCCTATTGAGGTGTCGGTGAGCGCAGCGAGTAAAGGAAGACTTTAATTTTACGGACCCCCAACAAATTTAGCCGGGTGTTTTTTTTTGTTTGTTTGTTTGTTTTTTTTGTTTGTTTTTTTTATTTTTTATTTTTTTTTTTTGTTTTTCCGTTTTTGTCGCCTCTACCCCGGGAAAGGGCATATGCGATCTTTGGGTGAAAATTTGACAGGGCTTGAAAACTCTAAACTTAGGGGCTTGGCCGTTTTTTGGGACAATCAAAAGAAATATTTTTTCCTGAATATCGTCTTTTTTTCGATTTTTTTCGAATTTTTTGTGCGATACTTTGGATATTTTTGGTCAGGACAAAACGTTCATATTAAATTGACATTAAGGGTTAGGGATGGGTACTTTTTGAAAAAAAAAATTTTGAAAAATTAGCCAGAATCTATAGAAATAAAGTTTTTAATAAAAGTTTTTGATTTTTTGTGCGATATTTTCGTGCCTTTTGGGGGCCAAATTTTTGCCCAAACGGGTGGGGTACAACGTTATTTTAAAAGGACATTAAGGTTATGGTTGTAGATTTTTTGAAAGAAAAAGTTAAAAATTACCCGGAATCCATAGAAAAAAAAGTTTTTCAATAAATTTTTTTTAGGGTAAATAATCCCAATTTACAAGAAACAATAGAAACTTGACAAAAAACCCCTACAATGCGTAGGCAACAAAAAAAGCACTTGTAAAAGTAAGATATCCCACGCAAAAAAAATTTAAAAAAAAGCTATCAAAACGCGGGGGGATTTTTAGCTTTTTTCCTAGTGAAAATTTGGGGTATTTGTTTTCAAGCTAATACACCTTAAGGGGGTAGCTAGGTAAAACGGAGGCGAGTTTAAGCGCTCAGTTTTTTGGTTTTTTTGGGGAAAAACGGTTTATACTACATTATCAAATTTCACACTAACTTTTATAAAGACTAAATCTATGTTATCTATTAGCATTCCAAAATTTTAATTTTAATTTGATTTTAAATTTAAAATTTTAGTGAAATCCCCAAAATTTACTCAATTTTGGTAAAACTTGGGGAATTTTATTCCAAGGAAAAAGATTTTTTAACTAAAATTTGCATAAGGGAAAGTTTTAATAAATGTGAACCGCAGGTTAAATTTGGTTTTATCGTAAGATAAAAGGGTTTTTGGGGGGAAATTTTCCCAAAATTTGAATCCATTTTTTGGATTTTCCATATTTTCCACGTTTTGAATATGTCTCGAAATAGATCTTAACGCTTTTTTGTGCAACCAATTACGGATATCAAATAAAAGACTTTATTCCATCCATTTAAAATTTGGTAATGATATTACCAACCCTTTAGCAGAAAAACATAAACCCCGTTTTGGGGCATTTTAGTTGGGCCAAACCCCGGTACCCCCTTAAGAGGAAAAAAAAACACTTGTTTAAAATTGCAAATAATTTTTCGCTCGGCGGGAAAAAATCCGACGAAATTGAAAAAATAAACGCCCTAGGTCGTGGATTACCCCCCCCCTTCATCAGTCAGGATCATGGTAGGAAAGACAACACGTTTTTCGACACTGTTCATTTCGTTTTTCAAAATAACAAAGCGGCAGAAGTTTTTTTGCTGCAATTCGCATCCGGTCATGTAGACTTTTATGTATGCAACCTGCACACAGCACAAGGGGTTTTAGTATATAGAGCAACTGTTTAAGGGAACACAAAATATCTCACAAAAACAGCTTCTACTCGGTTTGTGACTACCTTCAAAAGTAAATAATAAAAAAATTATAAAAATGCCAATTAATTAAAAAAATAAATAAAAAACATTATTATTTGCAAATTCAGCAATAAGATATATCACCTGTTTTAAAGTCCCGTTTCAAAGTCTACTGACATTGTAAGTTGTAACATATATTACTATTTTTTAGTTTTAAAACCTCCCTACATTATGTCTCATACCTTTTTTCTGACCATTATCTTGACAATTGTAAATCAACCCTTTAACAATTCTCTTCTCCAGTTTATCCCCAAAAAATATATTTATCAAGTATTTTCATTAAAGCAACTCGTTTTTTTCAAAATTTCCCCTTTTTTATTTCCTCCCAAATGTTGGTTTTCCACAAAAATTGTAAATAGATACATCATATAAATTATATTCTTACCCCCCTTGAGTGTGATTTCACAGTACAATTATTACAATGTATTAAATTTTTTTTTTTTTTCATAATTTTCTTTATTTTTAAAAAGTACATGATTACTCTGTTAATAGGAACATCTCTTTCTGTAAGTTCCCTTGGGCTATTCCCTTTCCCCTCCGGGAAGTAAAAAAAAACAAAAAAAATTGTGCCTTCAAGATAAATAAATTTTATCTACAAAAATTAATAACGGGTAAAGATTGTACCGAACCTTAAGCGCGCGTGTAGCAAGTAGTTTAAACAAAATAAAAACATCAAGGAATGTGGAGGGGAAAATCAATCAATAAATTCACTTCCAAAATTATTTCGGAAAACTTGGTAGGTTTATTATTTTTTTTTTTTTCAATTTGCAACAAAAACCCTAAAGACCAAAACAGAGCATTTTATGTCAAAAAAAATAAAAGGGCAAGGCCCCAAACTATGGAAAGTGAATTCGAGATTTGATCTTTTTAAATTAGGCAATATGACTCTAGGCATATTACACGCGAAAACAAATTTAAGTCATTACGTCAAGCAATGGTAAATGTAGACCGGCAAAACTTATTTGGCTTTTTAAAAATCATTGTCAGCACATTTAAATTTTAAAAAGTAGCATAAAAATGTTTTAAAAAACGGCTAATGCATAAAAATAAACTGAACTTTGTATAAATTAACGTTATTGCATTTCTAAAGCACAATAGGGGAAAACTCCAAAATTTTTTAAAATTTAATATTTCAGGGCCCGTTTCTATAAAATAAAAAAAAATTTTCGTTATGAAGGGGGTGGAAAAAAAATCTCAGGAAATACAAGCTTGGTGGTCTGGAGGAGTGGGGGAAGAAATGGGGTAGCATTTGTGGTAAGCCCGAATGGAAAGACAGTATCGTAAATGTGAAAAGCCATAGGGATAGAATGATACAGATGTAAATCTTGTCGATGACAGCATGACAATCAATTCATTCAGGGTATGCCCCTCAAACAGGAAGCCCCAGTGGTTGAAAGGTGATTTTGGGGGGCAAAATTTAGAACCATTATAAATCAAATACTTTTGTGGGAATGGGGGTTTTTAATGAAAAGAATAGGAAAAGATAGAAAAGGGATTTAAAAGGGGGTTAGGGGCGGGCCCCTTGGAAAAGATCCCAAGGAAACAGAGATGGAGAGAAATTTTTTGGGAAATGTGTGCCAGAAAACCCCTTATTTTATGGGAAATATTTTGGTTTTCAAAAACGTAAAAACCCAAAAAAATAACGAGATAGGTATGGGGGAAGACAGATCAGAGACAGTAATTGACTACCAGGTATAGGAAAAGAAAAAAATGAAAAACCTTGAGGAGTGAGGGTAATGCCATCAAATTGGATGGAGCCCACAGGCTGGTTTTGGGGAAAGTTTAGAATGATGGTACAACAAAAAAGAGAAAAAAAACCCGGGAAAACAAAAAAACCTAAAAGTTGGAAACTGCAATCCCCGGGATATCAAAGAAGAGTTTATGAAAAAAATTAGTAAACCAAACCCCTACAAATAAAAGGGGGAGAAATAGAAGAAAATGGCAAAACTTTAAGAAGGTTTTTTGTTAAAGTGCAGAAAAAGGCGTGGGGAAGGTCAGTGGAAAGGAGGAAAGAGAAAAAAACGCGATGGGGGAAACGAGGGGGGTCCCGAGATGCAGTTCGGGAAAAGAAACTATTTGGAAAAAGAATGAAAATTGGAAAATCCACGGGAAAATGAGAGAGTGCCGTAGGCGAAAAACCGATGTGAACCAAAAATGTAAAAGGGGAAAAAGGGGACAAAGCAATGGAAGAATTTGCGGGTTTAAATTAGAAGATGACTTCCGGGGAAAAATAAGAAAATTATGTAGGGACTAGAAAAAGGGGCCAAAAAGACAAAAAGGGAAGAAAAAAAAAGCTCAGGAAAATGAAAAGGGCCAAATTTTACAAACAACCCCAGGAAAACAAAAAATTGTGAGGAAATTTTCAAAGATCTGCTAAATGTACGGGTTAGTGAAAATTTAAATGCAGAGAAAGAGAAGAAGGCCCAAGTGGAGAAGATGAAGAAAAGAGGTAACAGAACAAAGGGGGGGGCTCGGGCTTTGGGAAGCCATGAAGGGGGGTTTAGGGGCTCCGGGAGTGGTTTGCTTTTTCTGTGGAAAATAACAAACATCAGGTGGGGGAAAGGGAAAGGGAAGTGGTTATTTCGAGTAATAAGGGGCGGGCCTGGAAAAACAAAAAAAAGGGGTACCCGGAAGTTTAAAAAAGGGGTTTAAATTGTCCGCTGTTTAAAAAAGGGTGACCGTAAGAAATGTGAAAAAAATAGGGGGTGACTTTAAATGTTTTCAGTGTGAAAAAAATTTATGAGAAAGTTATAAAAACAAGACTGAAGGGGTTATTTTACACAGACCCAAAGAGAAGAAAAAATAGGGTTTCAGAAGGGGGGAGGGGTCTACTTTTTGACCCCATTTTTTGCTATAAGACGCCCAATGGAGGGGATGGAAAAAAGGGGAAAGAAATCCCACATTGTGTTTTTGGTTTCTGGAAAAAGGAATACACATCGCCTGCCTAGAGAAAAGTAGGGGAAAGGTTCTAGAGATAAAAAGGAGGGGGAAAAGAGGTTTAAAGACGGGATACAAATACATATAAAAAGGAGAAAAAGGGGTTTTGAAACAGACAGTTTATGGGTAGGTCAGAAGGGTTTTCAAGTAATGAGGGCTTCCGAAAAGGTAGTTTTTGTTATCTCCAAAAACTTTTCCTTTTGTAATGGATAAAATTAAAAGAAAGTTGGAAACCCAAAAATACAGAGGGAAGGGAAAAACAAGAACATTAGTGTTTGGGGGAGGGATGTGTTGGTTTGGGGTGAGAGTGCCAAAAAGTGCAGGAGAAGGTGGACAGATGGAAGAAGTTACTACAGATTTTTTGGTCTAAAAATCAACCCAAAAAAAAAGAGTGAATGTTTGCGTATCAAAAGAAGACAAAGGGCGGGCCAAAACAGGGGACTAGAAATTTTTGTACAAAACCCGGGGGGAAAAGTATTAGAAGAAAAAGAAAAATTTTTAAATTTTTTGGGAAAGTATTTTTACAAAAGATGCAAAAAGTGTTGAAAGGGGAAGTTTTCATCTAGAGGGGAAAAAAGCAGGGGGGTTTTTTTAATAAATTTGGGTTTGAAAAAGTTACTAGGAAATTGAGTTTCCCCCCCAAAAAGTAAAATTTTCTGTAAAGGCATTTTTGGGTACCTAAAATTAAAACTATGGGGCAGTAACAGGGGGCGTGGGAACAAAAAAAGAAGTCGTTTGGAAGCAGCAGAAAGAATTTTTTTAAGAAGTTGGGGGAAAATTTTTTACAAAAGTGGCCAAGAAAAGAATTAATAAAATGGGAAAGAAGGGGGTTTGGAGAGATTAAAAATTTCCAAGCTAGGAAGAAAAACGCCCTAAAAAGGGTTTTTGGACATATAAAAAGGAGGGGGGCAGGGGGGAGGATTCCAAGACGAAAATTTTTAAAGCGGAGAGGAGGGGAAAAAAGAAGAGAAAAGGGAAGGCCCAAAAAAAAAATTGGGAAAAAAGTTTTAAATTCAAGAAACTTTGGGAAAAAGGGGAAATTAAATTGTGGGGCTGGGGCCCAAGAGTAAAGCTGGGGGAGGACAGAAGAGGGTGGAGGAAATTGGGGGAGAAGAAGGATTTGGGAAAGGATGTGGAAGAAACACTAAGTCGGGCAAGCTTAGTATCTACATTTTTCAGCCCGTGAAAGGGGGGAAAACCACCACTAAACCCCGGGACTTTATTTGGGAACTGGTTTGATGATTATTTTTAAATTTAAAAGTGAGTTTAAAAATTTTTAACGTAATAAATGGCGGGGAAAAACCCAGGGTAATACATCATAACCCAAAACAGTCAAACAAACGGGCTTTTTTGGGATGATTACTTACTTCTAATAGCATTTTAGATTAAAATTTATTTTTAGTAAGATTTAAGAAAAAAAATTATAAACAAAAATTTTGTAAACAAGATATAACTTTTTTGCACTTTTTGTGTATACATTTTTAACGATTAAGGGTTTTAAAAAACATTATTAAAGAAAATGTCAAAATGGACTTTTTTTTTAAAAACACGAGTTTTAAAAACGGCCGACGGTAATTTTCTTCGTGATCAATAAGACCTAGTAAAATTTTCCTTTCATAGCCAACAATTTTTTTAAGGGTTTTATGACGCAGGGATTCACAATAAAAGCGCGAGAAAGATAAACGAAAAAATTTTTGTACCTCGGGTGGAATCCCGGGTATTTACTTTCAAATTGTTAAAACTTCGTTTGGTGTTTTTAAATTTGAATTTTCTACTGTTCTTTTAAACCAGCGTTAATATCAAAATTTCTAATGGGGCCTTTCCTTTTGTAAATTTGGGGCGAGCAAACAAATAATCTAAACGGGAAATATTTTTTTTAACCCAAACTTGGGTTTTTGAGAGACCCTGGTGAAACCCCGTGAAAATCCTCAGCAAAGGGCACGTTGGGAAACGAAAAACCCGGGGAGAAAAGGGCCTGTTTAGAACGACAAGCCGGGGGAGGATGTACGGGCCGGGGTTTTCTTCCCGGGAGAACCCATTCCCCCGCCCGAGTGCCCGGCACACGCTCGTCTTTGGGTTTACAAACCCGCGCGGGAACCCCCCCTCTGGACCCGGGTTCTTGTTGAAACTGGGGGGAGCGAGTCAATAAAAAAGGTTTCTGGGACACATACGGAAAGTTTCCACGTATTTGGGAGGACCTCACTGGGAACTCCTTGCTCATTTAAGCCCCAGCCCCCCCAAACCTAAAAACATGGGCCCAACCCCCTTTAAAACATTTTTCCACCTACTCGGGGTAAAGGTACTTGAGGGCCCACTATGAAACCTCCCTCCTTGGTGAAAGTAGTAGCCCTGCAGTGTATCGGGTGAATCATTTAAAAAGCCCCTAGTGTGAATATACAACCCTACTTCAAGGGCCGAGAAAATCCTTTCTATAATTTGGGCCCTTCCTTTTTGAGTTTTTGCCCCAAATCCATGCAGATTGGTGACCCCCCGGGTTGATGTCGAACGGGGAGTCAAAAATGGAGGATGGCGTTGTCGGGGGAAAAAAAAAAAATTCGGGTTAGACCCTGGGTAAAACCCCGGGGAACACAACCTCGGCACGTTTTTTCTGTACTTTTGGGGTTGGGGGTCCCCCCAAGGGCCCCGGAGGTGCTTCCCGGAAGGCCACCTTGTACAGAGTCCCCCCCAAATTTTCCCTTTGGTTGCTTCGCCCCCAGAAACAATGGGGGGTGAATTAAACAAAAAGCACTTTTAATACATCATGTATGTGAAATAGGTTACAGATTTGGCCCCCACCTATGGGCCCCTAAAAACCCCAATAACAACCATTTTTCTATAACCCCGCCCCTTTCAAAGTGTAAATCTTACAAGAAAGAAAAACTTTGGGTTTTGATGATTTTTCCCGCCGCAAATCTGTTTCCATAGTTTCCCATTGCAAAGGGCACTCGGAAAAATCGCTACTTTGCCAGGGGGAACCCCCAAAAACCTTTGGGGATTTGGCCCCGGGATTAGCGCCCTCCCCCTTTTTTAGGGGTTTGGGCGTTTGTCCACAGTCGGGGAAAAAAAATTTTTTGTAGGGCGCAGGGTTTCTTTTCATTTTAAATACCCCAATATTATAATTTACTTTTAAAATAAAGTCAAATGGTTTGGGGGAAATAAAAAAAAAATTTTCTTTAAAGAAAGGCCGGGCTGGGCTTAAGTGGAAAAACGACTTTTTTTTTGAGGAGAGTCTCAAACGGGTTATTTGTTTTTTTTAACTTTTTCATTGTTTCAATAAAACCCATTTCACGAGATTTTTGGGGAAAAGAATGAACCTTGAAAAACCCAGTCGTAAGTTCAAAAGGAAACCCATAGCAACCTTTTGTTTAAAAGGGGGATAATAAAAAAACTTTAATTCGTCCCTTTTTAAAGAATACCTAAATAAAAAGGGTATTTTTTTTCCCATGGCCAAAGGGCCCGAACTTGAGGGAAAAAAATAGGTTTCAGAAATAATACAAACCCATTTGGGGTTTATATCCTTTTTTAGTACTAAAATATCGAAAATTTAAAAAATAAAGTCTTTTAAAAAAATTTTTAAGGGCCCTAATTATCAATTTCAAAACCCCGGGGCCTCTCAAGCTTAAGTCAAGGTTTGGGACTTGAAGATTTATTTGGGTGTATGGAAACTTTTTTAATAGATCTGCACTGTGCATAGTCACCTGAAAACCGGAAATTGGAACACTAGAAATAAAGCGGTTTTAAATTTAAGGGGGACGTGGGAGACCACGCACTTCAAGCCCCTTGCCATATTTTTGGGGGTTTGCATTTGTATGTGAGAGTTTTGCTTGATAGCCCCGTCGTCCGGGGGCCACCCCACCCCGTCCTTTGGGGGCTTTTGGGCGGGGAGTGTTAACGTCCTTAAAGGAGGGACAGCGTCGCCCAGGACCCGGGGGGCTTTTTGGCGCCCGGGCAAACTTCCGCACCTCACGGTGGCCGGGGACGTTTGCCCCCGTGTCCCCCCAGGGTAGATTTGGTTTGCAGTGGGGCGACCGGAAAAAAAAACACATGGCTGACTGAGAGGAAAAAAAGGGAAGAGTTTGGTTTATGGGAAAGAGGAAAAAAAACAGTACAGGGAAACTACGCGGGTTTCCTCAGGTATTTTACCCATTTTAAAATTTAAACTTTTTTTGTCTGTTATATTATTTTTCTTTTGCAATAAAATTTTTTTAAAGGGTGAGACTGGCAAACCAATTTTTTTCATTTTTAGGGCGCGTACTTTTCACTGCGATGCTAAAAATATAGAGATTTGTGGGTAGTTTAAATTAGATTACACCACCAAACTTTTTTTGGACGAACCCATTTCCCTCCAATAGAATCATAGCAGGCGGTTTTAAAGACGTCAAATGTTTGTAACTTTGCTGAAAAAAAAAAAGCATTTTTGGGGTTTTAAATGTGAGTCAAAAGTATTTTTTTTAATAATTTTTTTTTTAAACCATCTAACCCCTTTATGCGCCCGATGATGTAGAAGAAAAATTATTTTCAAAATTTGGGCAATTATTAAATAAATCTTAAAAAAAAAAGGATTTTATCATGCCAAAAGTAAATATTTTTCCTAGCATAAAAAGGGTTTGGAAAACCCTCGTGTTTAACAGCAATCCCGTATTCCCAAAACACCTCGGGGGGGGGGTTTTTGACCCGTCGGTTAAAAAATGTAAGCCCGGGGGCCCGTTTGAACCGGTTTTTACAATTAAAGAAAAAGGTTTTTTTTTTACAAAAATTTAAATTTTTCTTTAGATATCCTTTATTCAAAAGACCCTTTTACCCCAAAAATCGCAAACGCCCCCACTAAATTTGGCTCGGCCTTTTCCTCTTTCCATACCTGTTTTAAAAATTTAGCTATTTAAACTTCGGGAAAAAAAAAAAAAAAAAAAAAACATGTTTTAATAATTAAACCCCAAAAAAGGGTTTCCCACTCTCCCGGTGATGTTGCCTCGAGACACGGAAACAAAAACACTTTACAACTTATTTTAAATTTTTTTGCAAATATTAAACAGGAATGAAGTAAAAACAATTAATAAGTTGAAAAAAACCTGGTTGACCCTAATGATAAACACCTTGGGCTCACGTGGGCCCCGGGCGAGCGCAGTGTTCTGTAGGGGCCCTCCTTGTTTTTTTAGGGAGACGTTATAACCCCACCGGCCCGTTGTCCCCTCGCTGATTTTTAATTTTGGGTGAGGCCCCCACTCTCCGCTCTCTGGTCCGGCCCCCCAAGGGAAGATGCCCGGCCCGGGCTTTTTGGGGGACCCGGCTCCCCCCGGTAGAACCGGGGGCCCAACTAGACTCGTAGGCCCGGTTTTAAATGGCAGTGAATCAGTGGGTCCCCCCCCTTCATCATGGACCCGCCTCCCCGCCCCGGGGGGGACGAAACCTTTTCCCCTTTTTCTGTGTCCAGGTTTTGAGGGGGGGGGGACCCTTTTGTAACGAGGGGGGGAAACACATTTTCCCGGGGGGGCCTCAAACTCAAATAGGGCCAGGTCAACACTGTTTTAAGTGTTTTAAAAAACCAGCCCAAAAATGTCCCACCCGGAAACCTTCTCGTTTTATTTTCAGAGGGGAGAGTTTCCAAAACTTGTTGCTTTGGCCAAATTTCTTTGGGTCCCAAAAACAACAAAACCCCCCCAAAAATTACAAAACAACAAAAAACAACAAAACAACAACAACAAATGTGGGGGGGGTCACCTGCAGCATGTTGTGTTGGGGGGTATCTCGCCAAGTAAAAGAGTTAGTGCGGGCGGGCGGGTACAAGGAAAACATAATACACAGAAACACAAAACAGAAAATGTAAAAGGGGAGAAAGTGGAAAAAAAATTTCTCGAAAAATGAAATTTAAAAAATGGTTCAAAACCCGGGACCATTTTCCCCCCTTCTAACCTGTTTGTGCCACCCCTCGTCCCAGGTGTTTTTTTGAACGGAATTTACCGTCTGAACCGATGGGTTTAACCGTTTTGCTCTAAAACAACAGCTATAGATTTGACACTGTAAAAACCGGTTTTTGACTAATTTGAGCCTAGAAAAGAGCTAAATAATTTTTTTTCAAAATCAATCATTTACATCACGACCGATGATCTGGATAAAAAGTTTTTTCCCTTTGGGCATTAAAAGGTTCCCAATCGGTTTAAAAACCGGTTTTTTTTACCGGGGCCAAAAACCAAGGTTTTTTGTCCCCAGAAACAAAAAAGGTTAACAGACCGTGTTCAACGGTCGATCCCCCCATCTAAAAAAACCCCAAAACCCGGGTGTTGTGGGCCCCGTACGGTAAATAATAAGTAAAAAAACCGTGCTGGGTTTTTAAACCCGTTTTTTCCAAATTATCAAATATTAAAATTTTCACGTTTCAAATTGTGCGTTCGAGAACCAACTATGTAAAAATTTTTGCCCAAAAAAAAATTCCCAAATCCCGCCCTAACCCCTGTTTCCTTTGGGAAAATCCCGCACACGGGTCCTGGCTCTGCCAAAAACAAGACTCTCGAAACCCACAACATAAATTAAACCATTTTGAAACCTCCAAATTCACCCCTGTTGGCCCCTTGACCCGCCCCGATACTCGTCTTCTGTACCCGGGGCGAAATTTTTTGTATTATTTCCCTCCCCCGGTTGTGAGGGTGGGGGGTGGACGTGGGGCTCACATCCCCCTGTTTTAAAAGATACTATACTGTTTTGAAAACTGTGGGTTCCCAAAAACCCTGGTAGCATAGAGGTTTGGCCCCCGGCGTACTTCCAGCCCCCCAACCCCCGTTTGGAAAGCGGACAGGGGAAATCCCTACTTGACGCCCGCCCCCGCAGCGAGGGCCCCGCAGTCCCCCGGGCCCCCCGACCCCCCCCCCCTGTTTGCCCGTAGCCGGGGTTTGCTTTCTGTACATGGGGGGGAGGGGCCCGGGCCCGGGGCTTTAGGCCCCCGGCCCCAGGGTTCCCCGCCGGCACCCCGCCTTGTTATCCTACCCAAACCCCCTGACCTGACACCCGGCGAGGGGCCACGTTTAGTGAGCGGGGGAAAAGAGACGTTTGAGCTCCTCGTTCACACGCACGTGGTTTTGGGCTGAAAGTGAGGTTTTAAGGTGCGGGCACCCTGGGGCAAGACTCGAGGTTGTGAGAAAAGATTTTGTTTGCCCCTTTTCTTCACTTTTTTTTTTATTTCATTCTAAACAAAATTCTTAATAAAAACTTTTTTAAAAGTCCCCGCTACCCCTTTGATGAAATTTTATATTTTTTCGGTTTTTTTCGTAAACGGCGGTAGTGATATCTTTCTGTCGACGTTTCGAAGACGATGTTATTTTTCTTTTTCCGGACTTGAAATTGATTTTTATGAAGTTTTTGAAATTCCTTTTTGTAAATCTTGAAAAAACCCATTGAGGAAGTTTTTTTATATTTCCAGTCCAAGGGGATTGTGCCGTTCAAGAGGAAGATGTCGGGGGGGAAGACAACGAAATAGGAAAAGTTGTCTAGCAAAAGATAATCTTTAAAATGGAAAATTTGGAAACTTATTTTGGTTAACCAAACAAAAAAAATTAAAAATAACAATAAAAAAAACAAAAACAAGAAAAAAAGTGGAAATTTTACCCAAAATTCATATATCATATTTTAAATTCCCGAAGAAGAAAAATAAAATGGTCTTCGAAAAAAGCGACAGAAAAGATATCCTACCGGGCCGGGGGACGAAAAAAACCCGATAAATATAAAATGTCATTTTTAAAAATTTATTAAGGGATATATGATAAATTAAAAAAAAAACAAAAGCAGAACATGGGCGAACTAAGGGGTTTAAACCCGACAAATTAAAAGTTTTTTAATTTTGAAGGGGACAAATACAGGAATGGAACGCATTTCCAAAAATAAAAACAAGAAAACAAGTAAAATTAAATCCCACGTCTCCCAAACTTTGTAAAAGTTTTGGCCCAATATTATGAGTTCGAAAAAAATGGGGAAAAGCCCCTGCAAAAAATCTGATTTCCTTTGCACAGATCACCGATACCTTGGTTTTTTTTAAAATAATTTTCCTTTTTGCAGATACAAGGCTTATTTCTAGACAAAACAATTTACACAAATCTAGACTTAAAAATCAATCGAGCGGGGTTTGAACCCCGGGGGTCGGGGGGTTTCCCCCCGGGCGTTTTAAACTAAGACAGTTTTAAAAAACACCAAAATAAAACATGTTCTTGCCGGGACCTTTGAAAGATAAACCTGTCATTCTAAAATAAAAATTTTGTTATTCTTCTATAACATAAATTCATAAACAATATGTTAATATATTTTCTGAAAATTTTTTGGGGTTCCTAAAAAAAAAAAAAAAAAAAAAATATATTGAGGGTTTTAAAACAAAGCATAATTGGTTTTTCCCCTTTAAAAAGAATAAGGGAACAATTTTGGGGAATTTGAAACTTTTATAATAATATTAAATTTCTTTATTTTGGTTTTTTGGGGAATCACCCTGAAGTTTGGGAAATTTTTAATATTTAAACCCTTTTTTAGAAATTTGAAAATTTTAAAAAGAAAGAAAATTACTCACGGACGTCCGGGGCCTCCATCCCCAAGCAGGGCAAACCAAAAACCCTTTGGCCCCCGGTTTACAGAGAGATAAAAAAATTATAAAACGACAAAGTCTGGGCTGAGAATGATTTAGTTTTGATATGGTCGTTGCTTTTTTCAACAAACCGTGGCAAAACCAGTCAGTGGATTGGGAAACTTTGAGACCCCAAACAAGATTTGGGCCCTCGCCAAAAGCAAAACACCCAAACAAAAAAAACGGTCCAGCAAGGGGTGTTTTTTTTTAGGCCAATTCAACTCACCGAGTCGACTCATTTTCAAATTTCATCACAAAATGGAAAACCCTGGTGGCGTGAGGGGGAAACAGGTCAAGGTCAAAAAGTGTTTGTGAAAAACTGACTTGGGAAACCTCGAGTGTTGCAAATCAAGGTAAAAGACACTGACGAAAACTCCCAGAAACAAGGTGTTAACAATTTTTCTTAACCTGGGGGTTTTGGGGAAAAAAATTTTGGGGTGTTGGACTAGATAATAATTATCAAAAATCAAAAAAACTTAAAGGTCCCCCTCGGGTGAGGATTTGATCCTGGGGCTAAAACTACCCGATTGACGGGGCCCAAACAAAAATTTGGAATGAGAACCCCCCCAACCCACCCCCCCCTTTCCACCCCCTAAACCCCTTTGGGTTTTTTCTGACCAAACATGGACTCCTTTCCCCCCATTCCCCCCCAGGCTTAAAATGAAGCATTATGACCTTTAAAGGGTTTACCGCCCGTTTTTACAAAGGGGAAGATAGAACTTTGCCTATCTTTTGCTCGGCCAAGGGAAGCATCGGACGTTAACCCCTGTGCATTTTTTTTGCTGAGGTCTAGTGAAGATTTTTTACTATAACAAAAAACGATTAAAATACTCAATAATGTTTACACCTCACAAACCGGGCACAACCCAAAATTTTCCTTTTTATTCATATGGTTTGATGTACCAAGAATATATTATCAAACTAGTTTATTTTACACTTGTCAGACTTGGTTGGCAACAACACCGTCTGGCTTTGAACAACACGCGGTGACCTCACAGTGTTATCACTCTCGTGTCAGAGTTCACGGGCGACATTGATAACAGGTCTAGAAATACAGGCCATATAGTATTGAAATCAAGTTTCACAATAATAGAACTAGATTTTCATTAAATAATTGTTTTTTGTTTTGCAATTTGATCTCTCACAATGATGTGAAGGACTTCTATGATAATGATAACGGCGACAAACTTTTTAAATATGAGAACCCTCCTTTCCTCCCCATATCCCCTAGGCTAGAGTGGCGCATTACGATCGGACGGTTGATGCGTCATTAACACAAATAAACTTAACTCTCTTTTAAAGAAGTGTATTTAACAATATATGATTACCACAAACACATTCATTTTTAATTCGAATTAATAATTTCCTTTTGCTATAAAAATCATTTCTAATTTTTTTTCTTTTTAAACTACGAAAACAATATAAACATTAAACCATGATGTACACCAGCACAACACTCGTCGTAATAGAGACATTCATTCTACACAGTACAAACTAACTCTATGTATATTAATTTTAAACTTTTTAATAAATTACTAGACCTGATCAGATAAATAATAATAACGATCTTATAACATTTCGAAGTAAACTTAATACATTATTGACCCTTAATGCCACTACACCATGGAGGAGTTCCTTCTAGATAAAGAACTTGAATTTGACGATATAAGAGTGCTTGCGGCTATACCCTTTAAGGCTCTTTGGGATAATAGTTTCCCACCCCCCCCTATCTCGAAAATTCTTTGGGATAATAATTTCCCACTTGGTGGTCGATAAAGATGGTGCCAGCAGTGAGGTCGACGACCATAAGGTGGCGCTGACATCGGCTTACTTTGGAACTACGTCAACAATATGCAGCTTGGTGGGAAACTATTGTCCCAATGTCGCTTCAAACACCCACAAAAAGTAGGGTTTGTGTTCCGTGGGTGGAAAAGGTGTTGTGGAAAATGGGGAATTGTGGTTACATCTCGATGCAGTTAATTAATTAATATCTATTACCTATTTAAATGCATTTTTAAAAAAATCTAAAAATTATCTTGAGTTGTACCCTAAAATTGATTGTTTACTTTAAAATTTGAAAAAAGTTTTGACAGCTCCAATTTTTGTTATTTGTTCAATCAAATTATCGAATTCATACTAGAAATTTTACATTTTATTACAAGAACAAACGTGAATCTTGTTGCCAACAGTTTGTGCGTATCGTGTTGCGCTATCTGTATTGTATTTTGTGAATTTGGTCATTCATAACCTCAAAACCTCACGCGGGAGAATCGTCCACCCTAGATTTCATTGGATAATCTTCTTAGACCTACCAAGACTTACCTGGCATAGGACTAAGGGCTTAAATTGAAAAAAAAGGGTAAAGTCTCAGTCTACTCTAGATATGGACGACCAAGACTTAGAGAGACCTACATTATGTGGGGCCCTTTAGGCTACTTTAGAGTTATTATACAGCAATAGACCAAGGGAACCCAAATTTTATTCATAAAACCTAAAGCCTTACCTATATTTAGGCCAGGGCAAATAATAACAAAAAAATAAAAATAAGCACATTTCCTTTGTAACTTCATCGTAATTTAATGTGTATGCTAATTTTAAAGAGGGGGGAATATAATTTTCCCAAAAAAAATACTAAAAGTCAGAATATCGTTGTCCTAAAGGGATTGGTTGAATATTTCCCACCCAAATTTACCCTTTTTGGGTTTCAAAAAAATCAAACAAATTTTTTTTCGTCATTTAACCAGTAGTCAAAACGCATCAAATTTCAATTAAAATTCAAGTGAAGACTTAGTCACTTAAAGGTTAAAGTACTATTCAAGGGTTTCATTGTAATACATAACTTCAAGTAGGCCATCAAAGATGAAAATATTTTTGTAACGTAGGCCATAACTGTATACCCGAATAATGATCAAAAAATTTATCGATTTCCCTTCTTTTATTGTTTTTTTTTTTTAATATATTGGATGACGAACGAAGACTTCAATTTCACTGACCCTAAAAAAATTTTTACCCTCGGTGTTTTTTTTTGTTTGTTTGGTTTCTGTTTTAAGCTCTCTACCAGCAAACGGCATATCCGACTTGAATAAAAATTTGGGAGAGGCCCTTTCAAAAATTTCCTCTAAACTTAGAGGTTTTTGCTTTTGGGAAAAATCGAAGAAATATTTCTCATGAATATCGTACTTTTAATTTTTTCGAAATTTTAGTGCAATAATTTCGTGACATATGGGCCTTCTGATAAAATGGGTGGGGCTCCAACGTTCATATTTTACATATTGTACATTAAGGAATGATAATGTATTGCTTTTTAAAAAAAAAAGTTGAAAAAGTTTAGCCAAACCCATAGATAAAGGTTAAATATAGTTTTTTTAGGTTTATAATATCAATTAAAAGTAACATAGAAATTGTCAAAATACCTACAATGCATTCAAAAGCACTTGCAAAGAAAAAAGGTCCCAGCAAAACTTAAAACTTACAAAAAAGCTCATCCATCAACGCGGCGGACTTTTAGCGTTTTCCTATACATTATACTGATTTTGGATGAGCGAAGCGAAGACTTCTATTTCACGGACCCCTAAAATTAGCTCGGGGTTTTTTGTTTTTTTTAATTTTGTCTGTTTGTTTCTTTCTATCCGGGGAAAACGGCTATGCGATCTTGATGAAAATTTAAGGGGACCTTCAAATTTTTTGAAACTAAAGACTTGCCACGTTTTTGGGTAAAATTTCGTTTGAAATATTTCTATGAATATCGTACTTTTACGGGGTTTTTTTTCGATTTTTAGCGGATTTTTTTCGTGAAAATTTGGCCGATTCTGACCAAACGAGTGGGCTACAACGTTCATATTCACATTGGAAAATTAAGGTTATGGTGATGTTTGTTTTTAAAAGAAAAAAATGAAGAAAGTTATTAAGAATTTATAGAATAAAGTTTTAATATGGTTTTTTTGGGTTACAATACAGAAAAACTTAAGTACCGCTTTCGTTTTTGGGATGAGGCTAAGTGGTGCTTTAAAGGGCTGCCATTGTTTTGCGGAATTTTTTGTTGTTTTTGTGAAAAAATCATTATTTAGTTGAATTTTTTTTAAAAAAAATTTAAATTTAAAATTAAATAAAAAAATAAATTTTTTTTTTTTTAAAAATTAAACGTAATTTAAAAAAGAAAAAAAATCGTAAAAATGCTATTTTCATTGAAATAATTATTCGATTAGCGCTCAAATTTCACACGATATATAAACTTAATTAAATTAAGGTTCTGTGAAAAAATCATTACAATCGGATAAACATGTAGGTATAAGTCGAAGAATGTTTTAAAAATAGAAAAAAAAATCGTAAATTGCGATTTTCATAGAAATAATTTTTTTTATTGCGCTCAAATTTCACAAGAATTTATTAATTCATATAAAAAGGGGTTCTGTAAAAAAATCATTACAATTGCATAAAGCATGTAGGTCTTATAAGTCGAAATTTTTTTTTAAAAATCGAAAAAAAAATCGTAAAATCGCGATTTTCATGAGAAAAAAATTTTTCGATTGCGCTCAAAAAAAGTAACAGTTCTAAGTTCAAAGATTTCAAAGGTCTCCACAAAATGTCATTGCAATTAAAATATCGGTTTAGCCGGAATCGTGTAAACAAACAGACAAAGAAACAAAAAGAAAAAAAAACATTGCGGATTTTTTTCTCCAGTGTAGTGAAATGGAATCTTGCATAGAAACTTGACAACAATCAAACCTACAATGCATTCAAAAAGGTCTTGCAAAGGAAAGGTGGTCCTACGCAAATTAAAAACTTACAAAAAAGCTCATCCATCATCGCGGCGGGACCTAAGCGTTTTCCTATAGTATTTATATAATAATACCAAATCGCCTTCAACAGCCATTATGTACCAGAAAGTATAAGGCATATTATGTTCTTGACAGGCCATGTGCTTTCTCAGGTCTATGTTCACTTGAAATATATAAATTTGATTAAATAACCACAAAAAATAATCTAAAGTAAAATGGTGTCCTACATACGAAAATAATTTTACTAAAATATTTACACGTGGAATGAAAATTCACATTGTTTTACAGCTCTTTACCATATTTTTATGTACAGTCAAATGCAGCGCGCACAATGTTTTGCCACCACCTCGTTCTTGGAACTGGCTGCCAAAATGTTGAAAAAATTCCTATTTTATCAAAGTCCAGAAACTGTGGTCAAACCCAGATCGTTCTGCACTCAGGAAGCCAAGTCTTGAAACCACTCGTTTCAACTCACACACGTTCCGAGTCGAGAAATTCCTCCAAGTCGCTCAAAATTGCGAAATCGGTAGTCTTGGGGACAAAGTTCACGAGTCGCACGGTGACTTGGAACGAATGTTTTTTCACGTTTCAAACCACGAGGTATTTGGTGGTGAGTTGTGAAATTTGTCGACTTGAGACGATCAAAACAGTTTGTTATTGATTCGGTAGTTATAAATTGTGACAGATCAATCTTGATGAATGACTTACTAGTTGTAAATGCAATTATTATAGATGGAACAAGGTGAGCTAGCAGCCGGCAAATATACGTAACCGTATTAATACATGCATCAACCCATTCCAAATTGATCAAACACCAAGTTTAAATTAAATATGCTCATTTAAATTATTATCTGATATTTGATATTAATTAGGCCTACACTTTCAAAGACAACGATACAAAATTAAAATACCACAGCTCTCATAATAAATAGATTAATTATTTCGATCTAGCTGGCTGTGTTTTGCTTGATTTTATTTTGTAACAAAGTTTTCTATTGGTCACTATGGGATTGTTGGGGGCGGAGCCTCAAGCCGTGAAAATGGCCCCAAGACTACCGCTTATCGTTTACCCCAAGTCACCGGTGACAGAATGAGTGACTCGACTCACTTCTCGACTCGAAACGAGTGGGCTCAAGACTTGACCCCAATTCTTGAAATGTGAGATCGGCTTCGTTTTCGTTTTCAGTTCGTTTTGGGGCTGTAAAACGAGCGTTTTGGTAGTTTGGTAGTATTGAGTGTCAAAACGAACTATTTCAACGTTTTCAAACGTTCGTTTTTACTCACGAACTAAAATCTCGTGATTTCACCGTGATTTTATTCACATTGATAGTTTTCAGTATTAAAAATGGTATAATTCACCTATTAAAAAAATAAAATAAATAAATAAATAAATTGTATTTAGAGTCTACAAACTCAGTTATTGGATGAGCGAAGCGAAGACTTCAATTTCACCGACCCCCCAAAAAATTTAGCTCCGTTGTTTTTTTTTTTTTTTTTTTTCCCGTCTGTTTGTTCGCTCTCTACCGGGCAAACGGCATATGCGATCTTGATGAAAATTTGACACGACCTTCGTTTTCTCTGAACTTAGACTTGCCACGTTTTTGGGTACAATCGAAGAAATATTTCTCATGAATATCGTACTTTTACGATTTTTTTCGATTTTTAGTGCGATATTTTCGTGCCATTTGGGCCAATTCTGACCAAACGGGTGGGGCTACAACGTTCATATTATACATGGACATTAAGGTTATGGTTATGTAGTACCTTTTGAAAGAAAAAGTGGAAAAATTAGCCAGAATCCATAGAAATAAAGCTTTTAATACAAGTTTTTTACGGTAAATAATATACCAATTGACAAGAAACAAAAATAACTTGACAACATCCACCTTCAATGCGTAGGCAGCAAAACAAAGCACTTGCAAAAGTAAAGATATCCTACGCAAACTAAAACCTTTAAAAAGCTCATCCAACAACGCGGCGGGACTTAGTATAACTGATTTTCAGTGGGGGACTTTAAATCAAAGCGACGAAGCCAACCCCATAGGCCCGACGCAATCGACGAGTGAGCGATAAAACCCAAACCAAAGATCTATATTTTTTAATAGGAAATATAGCAATCAGTGGTAGGACAGTACGAACACCCGCGAATCAACGCCAGAATCAACAAGGCCGATTCAGAACAACTCTGAATTTATTATGTGCTTCGTTGCTAGGACGGCTCTAAAGTCACCGTTTGCAAACTCCTAAGACAGGAACTGATGGACTTAAGTCCAAATCAGAAGTTAAAAAACTTCCGACTTTTGCGGGAATCGAACCCTGGACCTTCTGCATTGGAAGCAGATACGTTAACAACAAGACCAACGAGCCACACATATATATATATATATCACATATTATATACACATATATCCAGCAGTTTGAAATAGATGTTAATTAAATTTATAGCATCAAGGAATATCGTTTTCATAAAAGAAAATATATTTTTTGATTATGTTGGATGAGCGAAGCGAAGACTTCAATTACACCGACCCCCCAAAAAATTTAGCTCAGGTGTTTTTTTGTTTGTTTTTTGTTTTTTTTTTTTTTTTTTGTTTGTTTTTCTGTCTGTTTGTTCGACTCTCTACCGGGCAAACGGCATATGCGATCTGGATGAAATTTGACATGGACCTTCGAAATCTCTGAACTTAGACTTGCCACGTTTTTTGGGTACAATCGAAGAAAATATTTCTCATGAATATCGTACTTTTACGATTTTTTTCGATTTTTGGGCGATATTTTCGTGCCATTTGGGCCAATTCTGACCAAACAGGTAAAGCTAAAACGTTCATATTTTACCTTGACATTAATGTTACTGGTGATTCTAGTACATTTTGACCTGAAAACGTTGATAAAGTTAGACAGAATCTATAGAAATAAAGCTTTTAATATAAGATTTTTGGTTTTTTGTACGATATTTTCGTGCCATTTGAGCCAATTCTGACCAAACGGGTGGGGCTTCAACGTTCATATTATACATGGACATGGAGGTTATGGTGATGTAGTACCTTTTGAAAGAAAAAGTTGAAAAAGTTAGCCAGAATCCATAGAAATAAAGCTTTTAGTATAAGTTTTTTACGGTAAATAATACCAATTGACAAGAAACAAAAGAAACTTGACAACATTCACCTACAATGCGTAGGCAGCAAAACAAAGCACTTGCAAAAGTAAAGATATCCCAAGCAAACTTAAAACTTTAAAAAGCTCATCCATCAACGCGGCGGGACTTTAGCGTTTTCCTAGTCAAATCAAAAATGTGTCGAGGAATTCATGTTTGGCACATAGCCTACGATTAGGGCGAGGTTGGAGATTAGTTTGACCATTGCCCTTTTTATGTTTGGAGAAAAGCAGTCACTTTGTCTCCCGATATAACGCCAATTTTTAAGTAATGTTTGAACGTCCATATGGCCGTGGTTTATGTCACTAGTCTAATGACACTAGGATAACTATTGCTTGTCTCCCGTTTCACAGCCCGCTTTCCTGTATTGAGCGTAGTCGGATGAGCGCAGCGAGTAAAGCGAAGACTTTAATTTCACTGACCCCCCAACAAATTTAGCTCGGGTGTTTTTTTTTTTTGTTTGTTTGTTTGTTTGTTTGTTTGTTTGTTTTTATTTTTATTTTTTCCGTCTGTTTTTTTCGTTTCCTCTCCCGGGGCCCAAACGGAAATTGCGATCTTGATGAAAATTTGACAGGACCTTCGAAATCTCTAAACTTAGACTTGGCACTTTTTTGGGGGACAATCAAAGAAATATTTCTCATGAAAATCGTACTTTTATGATTTTTTTTCGATTTTTTGTGCGATATTTTCGTGACATTTTTGGTCAGGCTACAACGTTCATATTATACATGGACATTAAGGTTATGGTGATGTGGTACATTTTGAAAGAAAAAGTTGAAAAAGTTAGCCAGAATCTATAGAAAAAAAAGCTTTTAATATAAGTTTTTTGATTTTTGTGCGATATTTTCGTGCCGTTTGGGCAATTTTGACCAAACGGTGGGGCTACAACGTTCAATTATACAAGGACATAAGGTATGGTGATGTAGTACTTTGAAAGAAAAAAGTTGAAAAAGAGCCGAATCCTAAATAAAGCTTTCAATATAGGTTTTTTTTACGGTAAAAAATACAATTTACAAGAAACAATAGAAACTTGACAACAATCACCTACAATGCGTAGGGCAACAAAACAAAGGCACTTGTAAAGTAAAGATATCCCACGCAACTAAAAACTTTAAAAAGCTCTTCCCAAACAACGCGGCGGGGCTTTAGCGTTTTCCTAGTGTATATTAGGGATTTGTTTTCAGCTAAAAACCTTAGAGGAAATAGCCTAAGACACTTGTTACCAATTGGCAAATAATTATTCGCTCGGCCGGTAAAATCCGACGAATAATTGCAAATACTAGGAAAACGCTTAACCCGCCCGTTGTTGGATGACGTAATGGGCATTGAGCCCATGTGTTATGCGGATTTTCTGTTGTTCTGTGAAAATATCATTACCGGTAGGGTCCATTAACTTGGCTTAACCACCAATAAAATTTTTACTTTTTAAATATGTTGTGTCTTTTGCACACTTTTTGCACAATTTTGCACAACTAACTTCGATTTTTGCACAAGCAACACAAAAAAGTTCCGGCAACTTCATTTTGGCTGAGCCAAGTTAATGATTTTCAAAATAACGAATTTCATGTGCAAACTTATGCCATATTTTTGCAAAATTTTGCAAAATTTTTTGCACAACCAACTTCAGATTTTGCACAAGCAAAACAAAAAAGTTACGGAAATTTCATTTTGGCTGAGCCAAGTTAATGCTAGAACAACCAAAATGGATTTTCATGTCAAAACCTATGCCATATTTTTGGTCACTTTTTGCACAATTTTGCACAACCAATTTTGATTTGTGCACATGCAACACAAAAAATTTACGATAACTTCATTTTTTTTTGGCTGAGCCAAGTTAATGTTTTTTTTTAAATATAACGAATTTCATGTGCAAACTTATAACATTAAAAGGCGTAAGGCCGTAATGCTTTATTTTAACTTATGATAGGCTAGGGAGAAAAGACTTAAAACCCTTTATAGGGCAAAATGTTGGGACCCAACATTTTTCTTTTTTAAAACTATTAATTTTAATTTTGTGCTTTTTTAAAAGATTTTTTATAATTTTTTTGATTTTTTTCCTTGATCGTTTAGGAATAAATGATGATTTTGAATTTCAAATTGTTGTCGAAGTTGAAAAAAATCCTTAATTTGAATATATTTTCACAAATTAGATTTGTTTGAAAATTTTCGTTTTCGCCCATTTATTTTCAGCCACTCCGGCTTGTCACGGATGTTACATTTCACTCTTTATAGAGCTAAACATCTTAAATTAACTAATTAATTGTAATGTTTTATACTGAAACAATTGTGTTCACACACTACCTACCAAAAGGGGTGAGAAGATTTTAAATGAATTGTAATTTTAGATATATTGAGTGAAATTGGTGTCACGTATGTAATTTTTTGGGAAGTGGATCCCGGATCATCATAAAAAAGATAGGAATTCAGGTCCCCGACCCAGACAGCTACATTCATTAATAGAGCTAATCTGAAAGAAAACCCCTTTAAAATCACCC